>CAJNDV010031362.1:11879-28640 GCA_905221635.1 Symbiodinium sp. CCMP2456 | reverse complement strand
ATATTATATTATATCATATCATATTTTATTATATTATATTCTATTCTATTATACTATATTATATTATATTATATTATATTGTATTATACTATATTATATTATATTAGATTATATTTTATTATATTATATTATATTATATTATATTATATTATATTATATTATTTTTTATTTTATTTTATATTAGGAAAGCAGGCTTCTGAGCAGCTCTTGAAACCTCGCCCAGGCCGTCAAACAGAGCCTTCAAGACAGCTATGCTGAAGGGCTATGTGCCCTGACATCCATCCTGCGATATCATTATACAAGCCCAGAGAGCCCAATACCCCTTACATAAGGAATATACTTTAAATTATACATAGGGGCCTTAAGATTATGATTTAAGGTCTATTCCCTATTTTAAGGAGTACGTTGGGCTCTCTGGGAGATGCCTCCTGAGCAGTACCCCTAAACCCTAAATCCTAAATCCCTAAACCCTAAACCCCAAACCCCAAACCCCAAACCCCAATCCCTAAACCCTAAACCCTAAACCCCTAAACCCCAATCCCTAAACCCTAAACCCTAAACCCTAAACCCTAAACCGCAACCTGCTCAGGTGCTGCTCTCCGGTGCCGGTCGGCTGTTGGAGCTGTTGGCAGAGCTTTCGGACGTCCCAGGCAGCGCTGCCGGGGTTTAGGGCTCAGGGTTTTTGGGGTTTTAGGGTTTAGGGTTTAGGGTTTAGGGCTTTTAGGGTTAAGGGTTTTTGGGTTTTTAGGGTTTAGGGTTTTAGGGTTTAGGGTTTAGCGGATTGCTTTCTGCTGTGATCGAATCAAGAGATGCCGCCCGGGAGTTGCAACCGCGGAAGCATGGAAAGCATTGCCGGACATCCCAAAACCCTCAAATCCCTGAACTTCCAAAAGCTTTGCCCAGCACCCCCACTTCCGGAATCCCCGGCGACTTGGCGACTGCCCTCAGGCCCCTAAACCCCAAACCCCTACACCCTTAAACCGGAACTCCCTAAACCCCACACCCCAAACCCGAAACCCCTATACACCCTGAAATCGGAACTTACGATTCCACGCCGCCCTCGGGGGGCGCCAGGCCGAGACTGTCTCCGGGCCAACGCTCTGAAGGCCCGGCTGCGGCTAAGCTCCGCCTAAGGCTTTTCGGTGCAATATATAGAGGCCTTATAAGAATGGGGTTCCTTTCAGGCTTCCTTCTCAAGAGCATGTATAGAATAGGGTTCGGGGGTAGTTAGATACGTATGGCGAAAGTTTGTTGCAATTAGAACTGTAGCATATGAGGGGGGGGCAGTGTATATGTCCTATTTGGGGGTCCTCAGGAGAAGGATCTTGCTGTTCAGGGTTTGTTGTTTATAAGGGTTCCTCGTTTTCTGAAACTCCTAAAATATTCGGTTGTAGGAAGGCAACATTCAATTTTTCGAGCCTTTGCTTTAAGAAGGCAGGGGGTTCAGGGCAATGCAGGCGTGCTGAGGACAGTCAGAGGCTATGGTGTGCTGCAGCATTCGTTTCGGTGTGGCAAGGCACGCAGTCCAGGTTTGGCTCTAGTGCTTTACGTACCATTTGGTGTAATCCCTAACCGTGAACCAAAAAAGGGTGCTCTAAACCCCCGGGCCTTGAACCCTAAGCCAGTGGGATCCGGGACCTCGCCCAATCCCTCTGAAGCTTCATAGTGATTAAACCCCTGAACCCCAAAAAATCGAAAGCCCCGAAGCTCTCTAGGCACCCTACTGAACCTAAAACAGGTGCCTAAAGAATTACCTACACTATTTTGGTGGTTCCGTATCGTAATTATAGTATAATATACCCGAATCCCCCATCTTAATTATTAAGGCCCCTAAACCCAAAACCCTTATAGTAGGCCTTTATTATAGAACCCTATAAGGATCCCTTTAAAGGAACCCCCCCAAAACCCTATTTTAACTATTAGGGCCCCTGTCTTAAGTTTTGAAGTCCATCACCCGCAGGCGCTCTTCGAGCTCTGCCGCACAAGGAGCCTCGGATGTAAGTTGTCGGATAGACGGAGTTTTAGGGTTCGGGGTTGAGGGGTTCAGGGTTTAGGGTTTAGGGTTTGGGGTTTAGGGTTTAGGGTTTAGGGTTTTGGGTTTAGGGTTTCCAAGAGCGCCCAATACTCCTTAAATAAGGAATATACCTTAAATTATAATATTAAGGCACCTATAGTTTAAGGTATATTCCTTATTTAAGGGATATTGGGCCCTCTGGGTTCGCCGCATCCTAATATTCTAAGCTTGAAACCATGAACCCCTAGTATGGGCCCTTGACCCTGGGACCCTTATATAACTACTAGATACCCGAGATGTACCCTGAAGGGACCCTAGAACCCCCCTATTAGGGGCCCATACTTCTAACCTGGGATGTAAAGGGCCGTTCCTGGACCCCAAAGAACCTACCTTTTTAGGGTTCCTTATTATGCTTTCTTTATGTAAGTCCTTAAAAAGGCAGGTTATTTGGGGTTAAGGTTGGCTATACGGTAGAAGGGCTTTCGGGGGTTGAACTTTTGCGAGTTTGTGTGCGCTTTCAAGCAAAGGCTCCAGGTTGAAGGCTTTAGCTCTTCCCAGAGAGCCCAATACCTCTTAAATAAGGAATATACCTTAAATTATATGGGCGTTAATATTATAGTTTAAGGTATGTTCCTTATTTAAGGAGTATTGGGCTCTCTGGGTCTTCATTCGTAGCGATCCGCCGCCTGGTAATGTCACCGACGTCAGAAAGTGTACCGATTACAGTAGCTGTGATGCAGGAAGTCTGTTTAGTTTCCAAGTACCTAAATCTCTAAAAGCCCCAAGCATTACAGTAGCTGTGATGGAAGAAGTCTGCTTATTATTTTCCAAGTACCTAAATCTCTCAAAGCCCCCAAGCCCGTGGAAGGACTGACATCATCGCCAACGAAGCCCGGGGCGCTCCGGGCTGCCGCGCAGTTGCCCGGCACACTTTTTCTAAACCCTAAGCCCTAAACCCTAAACCCAAAGCCCTAGCCTAAACCCTAAACCCTAAACCCTAAACCCTAAACCCTGAACCCTAAACCCTAAACCCTAAACCGTGGAGTCAAGTCAAGTCGAGGTAGGCTTTTGACTTGTGCTCTCAAGTGATAACTCGGGAACCTCTCGAAGGTTCTTAAAAGCAGACAATCCCAGAGAGCCTAATACCCCTTAATTAGGGAATATACCTTTCAATCAAAATATTTGGGCCCTTATAATTTAAGGTATATTCCTTATTTCAGATTTAAGGGGTATTGGGCTCTCTGCGGGTCTGGGCTTGAAGATCAGAAGCTGACTGAAACTGCAGATTGGCGCACACGCGCACACAGACAGACAGACGCTCTGTTCGCTTTTGAAAACAGCCAAATATCTTGGCAACGACCGAAATCCTGGGTTAGGAACTCTTGCGCATTTCGAGATCTGACATCAGACAGCCAACCACGGACTAAGTGTAATGTGTAGCGTTGAGCACACAGAGATGTCGCGCCTTTCGGCCTGTTGTCTGATCATGTGCGTGTCTTGCCTGCCTGTCTGCTATATAACCCTAAAAACCCTAAACCCTAAACCCTAAACCCTAAACCCCTAAACCCTAAACCCTCAACCGTCTAGGTCCAGACTGCGCTGCGCAATCTCGTTGGCACGTCTCAGGAGTGGCTGCGTCCGAGCTGCAGAGTAGACAAGACCTGACAGAACGGCGGTGCTACATCCATTCTGTCTGCCACCTAGACTGCAAGAGAACGAAATCTTAGCCCAACTTGACATGTTGAACTCACAAGATTGCATCCCTCTGAATTTTGACAGCGAGCCAAGCCCTGTCAGCCCAAAGCCGCAGTGCTGCAGGACTCCCAGCTGCACGACGCAGCGGTGCTTCTAGATGGCATCTGCGCAGCTTGCGCTGCAAAAGGATCTTTTGGTGCAGCGAGGGCCTTTCTTTGGCAATGCGAGGAAGCCTTGCCGGCTAGTATAGGGCCTAAATAATTACCTACACTATTTTAAGGGTTCTTTATTATTATTACTATTGTTAGTATTATTATTCTTCTTGTTATTCATATTATTATTACTATTATTGTTTTTCACCCCAAAACCCTATTCTAATTATCAAGGCCCCTACATTACAGGGGTTGGCAGTGTCAGGCGCTTTAGTTCCAGGCACAAGGGCGCGCTCGTGCTCATGTCTCGATGTGCTGGGGATGATTGTCCTGTGCGGAGTTTCGCAGGACAAGCTTCTGCATGCTTGGATCCGGGTTTATGAGAGGGCCCATGGTGTTTCTGAGAGAATCGAAGGAAGTAAGTGAGTATCTTCCAACATTCAAATCAGTAAGTCGCGTGCTCTTACAACTACGCGCACGATAAACTGACCACCCGAACCTTGGTTCATCTGTGCGATGTTCTGACTGGAATGACTGGAACTGTGCGCAACGGAGATCATCAGTAGTTCTACGGCTTTGGGGTCTGGGGTCCTCCATTTCAGGTTTTTGAGGGTTTTGGCTCGGCTCACAACACCTCAGAGGGAGATTTGAGGGTGTAGTGAACTCCCCTCCATGTCCACATCATTCAAACACGCGTTTCATATCCTGACTTCAAAAGCCCACTCCAAAACACGAACTCCGAACCCTAAACCCGAAACCCTAAACCTGAAGCCATAAACCCTAAACCACAAACCCTTCTGCAGTGGCCCTGAAATGCCCCGGACCCTCACGCGAGCTTGCAAGTATTAATGTAGGGGCCTTCATAATTACCTATATTTTGGGGGTTCCTTGTTGATACTATTTTGGGGTTCCTCAGTGTAATTACAGTAGTATATATATATATATACATACACACCCCAAAGCCCTATTCTAATGATTAAGGCCCCTACCTTACCTTCCTGCCCAGGATGCCTTGTGCAGGCAGAGCGGATGAGTCCAGACCGAAAAAGGACGCATATGCAAAGATTTTGGCTTACGCTGTGCAAAGAGCTAAGTTCTCCAATACCCAACCTTTAAACCTTTTGGGTTCTTATAATTTAGTAGCAATCTGAAAGTTTAACCTTTTATTTCCATGGCTTATTGGGGAAGTAAGAGGAGAGTTTGTTACCTGTTCGGAGGCCTGCATGGGTCTATGGTTTTCCAACTTACGGCTCAGCATGAAGCTGCAGAACCTAAGCGAGCGCAGCCTCAGAGAGCACCGTACCCCACAGAATCCTCCTCAAGGGGGGCTTGGAAAACTGGAATAGGGCGTGGGGGGGTATATTAGAGTATGATGATTATATCACGGCTATACGGGGACTTTGTCATTTATAGCAATTCCCACCAAATATTGATGGGCAAGCCCTGCCCAAGTGCCGGCAGCCTGCACGTTTTCGGGCAGGTTCCTACAAATCCATCAAAGAACATTATATGTCGTCGGCACCTTCCAGGGTAGCACTTGAGTTGAGGTCATTTGAAAACCCTGGGTTGTCAGACCTCCTCAACTCGTGAAGGATCTTTGTGGCTGTGTGCCGTCAACGTCACTCGAGGCCTGGAGGGTTGCTCATGCTCCACTGCCGCTTGATGGGGTTGACGGCCTTCAGGGAATCACGGCAATTGCCACAGGGCTGCTGAAGAAGTCTAGTCACTGAGTCTAGTCTAGCACATACAGACTTGGGTGACGTTCGACGTCGGGCTTGTTCAATCTGAGTGTCGGCACCTGGGGCTACAGGAGAGTGAAAAAAACCAAAATCGCGCCTGAGGCTTGGCGCTTGCCTGTGAGGCAGTTGCATTCGTTTTCCGTGATTGCCAGGCCTTTGGAATCGACGGTGGCCGTCAGGGACCCTAAACCCTAAACAGTATATCAGGAGTGTGCCCCCCGACTTCGCAGACCCCTGCACCATCCCGCGGGAATTTCAAGAACCACACCCACCCTCGCAGAGAGCCCAACTTACCCCTAAAATAAGGAATATACCTTAAATCATAGGGGCCTTGATATCATGATTTAAGGTATATTCCTTTTTTAAGGGGCATTGCGCCTTAATATTATGACTTAAGGTCTATTCCTGTTCTAAGGTTTTTTTGGGGGGCTCTCTGGGCTGCTTCTGGGTTCCGAAGTCCCTAAACCCTAAACCCTAAACCCTAAATCCTAAACCCTAAACCCTAAACCCTCAACCCTCAACCCTCAACCCTAAACCCTAAACCCTCAACCCGCTCGCAGCTCGGAGCCATCAGGCTTCAGGGCTTCCTGTTTGAGCCTCCGCGGTTCAAGGCTTAGGTTCTTCAAGTGGTAGGCTCTGCTACTACATCCAGAGAGTTGGGTATGTATGTATATCTATATATATGCAACATATATATATATATATATGTATATACTGACACTAGGGCAAGCATCCCTGCGTCCACCTCCGATGGAATTCGGGTAGGCAGCAAAGATGCTTCAGAAGCCGCGGTTCGGATTACGTGCACATTCAGCCTTTCGTCCCAGGTCTAGACACCTCCAGGCATGTTTTGGGTTGGGATGTTGTAAATTCAAATGCAGCAGACAAGCCCTTTCGATTGAAGTGTGTGAGCAGGTTTTGAGATTCAGGGTGCGGGTTTCGTGGCTTCGGGCTCTCTGCTTCCGACCCGTGGACTTCTGGGCCACTGCCCAGCACCTGCAGAAATTCTCAGAGAGGGTTGTAGTCAGGTTCGGTGAGATCGTATCTTCCCTTACAGGCCTTGGCCTTAGCTGTTGTTGGATTTCTTCGGCACCAAGGAAGATATGTGCAGTGACGATGTAGAAGTGTAGCGTCCGGCTGCTGTGTCGCGGCCCGATGGCTCTATGTGTAGGGCTAGGCAAGAATTGCGCCCTCAGCTGGCGCTCGTTTCAAGACAGGCTCACAGCTGCTGAAAAAGGCACGCGCAAAACGACACCGCAAGAGGGACTGGCTGCATGTAGCTAGAACGCGATGTAAATTGAATAGCGTTTCTGCACATTCAACCCAAGTCCCAAGCGTCATGCACGAACTATGTATACCTATAGTCTCCATTGTAGTCCTTTTTTGGGTCTAACCAAATATATATTAAGGATTTTATTATAAGGTATCCCCAAGCAGTCTACCTACAATGGGGACTATAGGTAGACTGCGATTCTTTTGATGCGCCGCTTAGAAAGATTCGACCAAGCTACTACGTCAAGGGACCATGTCCACCACTGCTGTGTGTCCACCGGTGCTTTGCCGTTCTGGCGAAGACTGTAATAATTTTAATATAGAGGCCTTAACAATAACCAATAATAGTTTGGGGTTCCTTATTAGAACATTGTAGCCTAATATACCCCAAAACCATATTCTGACTATTACAAGGCCCCTACAGTAGCTTGGCAAAGATCCCGAAGGTCCGTGGCCATGCTGAGGTAAAGTCGAAACTCCATGTTACCCCATCTTCAATCCCGAAAACCCCATGAAACACCATAGTTTTGGGTTCAGGGTTTAGGGTTCATACACCCTAAAGGGCCTTATAAACCGTAAGAAATCCCATGTTGGTCGCATCATATCCTCCCGGTTTTACACCCTTTTGATTTGGGTGTATCTCTTTTTCATGACCTCCCCTTATTCTACCCTTACCGCCCCCTTTCAGCGACATTGTAGTACCCTCATAAACCTTATGGTCCCCTTGTAGCCACCCTATAGTACCCTCATCGAAACCTCATGATCATAGCCCCCTTTTAGCAACCCCGAAGAGAGTGTTATTCTATCCTTCTAGCTGCCTTATAGTCCTTATAGCAACCCTTACCCGAACCTTCTGGTCCCTTATAGTCTACCTAAAGCAACCTTGCAGTAGCCTCATTACTGTAGTCCCCTTGCAGCAACGTTGAAGCCCTAAACCCCACACCCGAAACCCTAAACCCTAGGAGAAAGGGGCTATAGCGTTAACAAAAACAGTAGACCCTAAACGCCTGAAGCATCCTAAAAACCCTGAAAACGCCTGTCTTGGGTGCCCGGCGGTTCGCCGAGGCCCGGCGAAGGGCGTCCTTCGCTCATCCCGGCCCACGGAGCTCAGCCGCGGCCCCGAGAACGGACCGAAGAGAGGAGGCAAAAAGAGTAAAGCATAGTAAAGCTATGGAAGGCTGCCTTTAAAGGGGAGCCTTTAAAGGTTTAAAGGCTCCGCTGGGGGTTCCATTTAAAGGGTTCCTTTGATTACGGGTTCCCTTAAAGGGCTTCTATGAGGGTATACAAGTGGGACTTCTGAGGGGGTTTTGTGAGGGGATGTTAGAAATGGTTTTTAGTATGTGTCAGGCGTGCGTTTCGGTAGTTGTGGATTCGTCTGAGTAGGCTGTTGGGGTGGCTGCGAGATGCGTGCAGCGCGGATCCTGATGCATGAGAGGAGAACTATGTGCGAATGCCTATGAAATTCAAGGCACACCTCGCAACTTAAATTGCAGTTGTAGGTTGCTTGAGATGTTTGCCACCAGTCGCGACCTCTCCCAGTTGCAAAACAAAATATATATGTATAGAGGTTTGCATTCTTGAGTTCACATGAGAAGCAAGCTTTAAGTTTTACACCTTCAGAGCACGTGGTTGGGCTGAACGAAGCCATACATGTGGTCACGATGAACAGCGGTCTGTTCGGCCGTCGCCAAAGCACTCTGCCTTGTTCGGATTTAGGATACCGTGACCTCTGTTTCCGTGCACAGCCACAGGTTGTCGTGGCAATGGAGCTCTTTCTGAGTAGAGCACATCGACAGCTTTCGAAAGTGAGGTTGCCGTACAACGTTTGCTGCTGGGGCTGGATGCTGACTGACGCCAAACCTGCCAGGACTCAGAGCTTTGCCGTCAGTCGACTATCCATGACAGCCAGGAAGAGGGCAGCAACCGTTGCGACAGGTGTTGCCAATGAGTCCAGCATTACTCCTGCGGGGGTTGATGCATTGCACGAGGAGAACAAATCCCTGCGATCAACACTCGCCACGCTTCGCTGGCCCAAACTTGCTTCGTTCGTGGCCAGGAGCCGGAACTACCCTTTGCCGTGGCACCCGCCGCACAACTCGGTTGCGCTTAGTGATGCTGACCTACAGTACTTGTCGGGAGTGTTTGATGGCGATGGATGTGTAAGTGCCCATAGTGCCGCTAATCCTTCGGCTGTGCTGTTTGTGACGCAGTCCTATGATCATCCAGAAGTTCTGATGCTGTTTCAGGATGCCTTTGGCGGCGGAATATATGGCCAAAGCCCGAATGCTGCCGGACTGGCCAAGCCGAGTCTGCAGTGGGGCGTATTCGGTGAAAAGGCCAGACTGGCTGCTCAAGAGCTTTCGATTCATAGCAACACCAAGCGGAGGCAGCTTGAACTGCTCGCAGATTGGCCCCGAGATCCATCGGAAAGGATAGGCGTTGACCTGAGACTTCGGTGCTTGAAGACGCATGATTCGTGCACGAGATCCCATTGCAGCTGGAGTTATTGTGCAGGTTTTTTGGATGCCGATGGCTGCATAATCATCACCCCTCGCGGATCGATACAGGTGCGATTTTCGCAGAAGTTTCCCACGGTGCTGGAGCACATACGAGAATTCATTTCTGAGCAAGTCGGTGTCACTTCTAGGATCTATCAAAACGGAAGTCGTCACTTCGATTTGCGCATTTGCAGAGACGCCGACTCCAAGTTGGTGCTGCAACACATGCTGGAAGCAGGCCTTGGAAAAAAGGCGCCTCAGGCATGGCTAGCTGTGAATGCTACTCCGGAAACTGCTGGCCATGTTCGTGAGGCCTTCGCCCGGTCTGTGGGAAATCAGCAGTTCGGTAAGAGGCTGGATGAAGCTGGCGTCCGAAGGTCTTTGAGAATCAGCAACTTGCAAGAGCAACTACGTCGCTGCAAGAAGGCAGGGCGGACCGAGAAGGCTGCTGCCCTCTCGCAGCAAATACACATGCTAAAAGACGAGCATGATTTCCTCAAGGCTCAACTGGAGAATCAACAACTCCGCCAGTACATTCGCATGTTGCGGGAGTTGCACGTGAATGGCTGGAAGCTGCCTGCGCGACAAGAATGAGCGCATCAGTCAGCCAGTCGAGGCTTGATGTCTGAGAACGGTCTCAGCAGTCTCCTACGACGCTAAATAACGTCATGAAGCCCCTGCAGACCCAACCTCCCAACTCCCGTCTCTTGATCCCTCATTCGCTGTGATTCCCACCGACGATAACTTCACAGCGGGGGCACGGATTGCATTGCAAGGTATTTCCCTGTGCGTGACCGGGCCAGTGCTGGAGAGGCGTGCACTGCAGATTCATGGGCATTTGTTGATTGCAACCTGTCTTGCAAGCCCAGATGGCTCCCATAGTCTATAGGAAACTTGTATGGAATCTACAATCTGTCACTCACGGATTGTTGTAGAGGGTAAGACTTACCGAGAGCAAACTCCCGGGTGCAGGAACGACCCAGAGCTGACTCTGGTCATCCGCGTGGGAGATGGGGACTGCCAAAGCGTCAATTCCACATGCTGGGTTTAGTAGGACAACCAATCGATGTGTGTACTGGCAGAAGGGTTTCTCCGCAGAGAGTTCCGCTTGTTCTCGCCTGCGGCTGCTTCAACGTAACCAATGCTGCATTCGAAGATCCAGCAATCAGAACAGTGTCGGGCATTGCAGCAAACATGTTGTGCATCATGGTGAAAGCCTGGACATTGTCTGCTGCATGATGCTGCATTCCAAGAACTTATCTAACTGTTGCATGTCACGGTAACGGAGGCCGGCGTATCTCGGCCTATAGGCCCTATACAGGCTCCCAACTTGTGGGAGTATTTATGTCAGAGTGGATACAACAGAAACGCAGAATTTTTGGTTACCCCTACTAGTCAGTGATTTTGCCTGAAAGTCATAGCTTGCAGGAAAGCCCTCAAATCCCCAAACCGCAGGACCTGGACAGCTTGCTTGAGGCGAGTCTGGTCGTCAAAGCGAGAAACTTAGCTGCCCGTGGTGCTTCACAGGGACACGACTAGAAGCTTGCACAGACCAAATTGGCTGCTCGGCGGCCGGTTGCAGAGTCCGAAAGCCGTGATGCGGTTAAAATCAGTCTCGACAATCGTTCGATGCCTACCGCCCCGAGCAAAACTCCAGCAGAACCAAAACGCAGCTCGATGAGGCACAGCTTGAGCCCTCAGTGATGCGGGCCGGGTTCCCCGGTCTTGAGTGTTTTCGACACCTTTGCGGTGAAAGTGGCTCTTGACCTGCGATTTCACCTACAAGACACAGCCAATGAGGCAGTGTTGTCAAGAGTTTTGCTGTTGGAGTTCCGAAACTTCTGGCTTTCCCTCAACCTCGGCCCCGAAGATACGTTGCAGAGCCCGAGACCTGATTCAGCCCCGTATCAGTAAGTGGAGACAAGGGCCTCGCACCCCAATGTAGGGGCCTAAATCATTACCAATACTATTTTGGGGGTTCCTTATTATAATTATAGTATAATGGGCCCCAAAACCCTATTCCAATTATTAATTATTAAGGCCCCTATATTACTGACGCGCAGTCCTGCATCTTCAGCCGAATGCGTCAAGGCCCCCCTCGATGCGCTGGTGAAACTCGGCCGCCGGCCCCTGCTGCCAGGGGAGGTGGGCATGCTTTTGCCTTCGCCCGCTCTAGAAGGAAACGAAACCAATAACTCAGAGAGCCCAATACCCTTTAATTAAGGAATATACTTTAAGTCATAATATTAAGGCCCCTAGAATTTAAGGTATCTTCCTTATTGAAGGGATGGGGCAGTCTGTTGTTTCAGGGTGCCAGGCTTCAAGGGCTTCGGCTGTTCTTAGGGTTTAGGGTTTAGGGTTTAGGCTTGGGGGGACGTTCAGGGCTTGTGGAAGCTTTTGGTCTCTAAGGCGTTGATAGTACCAGTGGTGTTTCTGCAACCCTCGGAATGAGTCAGTGAGGCTACTTGGAGGATCATGGGACTTAGTAAGTAAGGTTATAAGTACCCTAATTGGGGTTATCATTATAGTTGCCTTATTTGTAACCCTAGTTACTACTTCCCATGATCCTCCAAGTAGGTGTAAGTTTCATTGGGCATGAAAGGGCATCCCGCGTGGCAGGCTTAGGTTGTAAAATTACGCACCTTGGGTACCTCCAAATCCCAGGTCCTCGTAGCTAACATGGTAGCCTAAATAACTACGAATATTATTCTTCGGGTTCCTTGTTATAAAATTTCCTATAAAGAAGCCCAAAAACCCTATTCTAACCATCAAGGCCCCTACATTAACCCTTCATCCTCAGAAAGCCGTCGCTGCACGCGATATCAGGGTTTGGGGCCCCGGGGGGGGAGGCGGGGGTTGCAGGTTCCAAGTGCCTTGCCTGGACATGCTTATGCTCAAGCTTCGAGGCTTAAGCCCCTAAACCCTAAAACCCTAAACCAAAAACCCTAAACCTTAAACCCTAAACCGCTTATGCTCAAGCTTCGAGGGATACAGTTTGCCTCGCAGGGTCATGATGTTTCGCCCTAACCGTAAGAAAAAGCTTGGGGCTGTAGGTCCAAACAGTGCATGCTTCCAAGTGTTCGATGTGATAGACGGTTGAAAGGATGATAATTAGGGAAAAAGCGCGCGGCAGACCTCCGCAGCTCAGAACTCCGCCTACACGTCACCCAGATGAACTGAGAGCCCTTGGTTCCGGATCCTGCGCCTTGAACGGCCCACTGCGCGGAAGAGGTCTGAAGGAAAGTAGTGGTAGAAAAGGTGCCGCTTTGCCCGTCCTTTGCCACCATAGGCGCAACGACACTATACTATAGCTGAGCCTCGCATGATCCCAGAACCCTAAACCCAGTGCAAGCCCCAGAAAGTCCAGCCATTTGTCGACTGGGCTGCTGGTCGTTTGCTGCGCCGCGATGCGGCAGCCGTTAATGTACCGCTCCTTGGACCAACAACGCACTTTACTGGAAGCGCTCCCTAGACAGAAGTGGAAGCCCGACAGAGACCCTGAGTAGCTGTCTGAAGTGCGAGCCTCATGTCGGAAACCCTCGCAAACAAAGGCAGCATATTCGTGCCATACTGAATTAGATCAATGCCCAGACCCCCAAAAGGATCTAAAAAATAGATCCCCTAGTTAGGGACCCTAACTACTAAAGGGTACTTTATAGGAACCCTTTTAGGGGATCTATTTATTAGATCCTTTTGGGGGTTTGGGTGGTGTTGGCGATCCCAGGCCGTTCACACAGTTCGCGGAATTCTACTAGGGTTATTCTAGCAAACAGGACCTTGCTGAAGGTGGTCGTGGGGACTTTGGCATACCCATAGGCCCCATAGTAGTTCCTTTTTGGGGTTCATATTTAGAATCCTATAAGCTAATCCCAAAAAGAAACTACGATGGGGCCTATGGGTATGGTAAGTGAGTGGCCGACACCCTAAAACCCACACGACGCCACATGTCTGAACCATACACGGCAGCTCCGGAGGCACGACCCTAGTTGTCCTACTTGTGCTGAGACCCAGCAAATCGGACAGATCCAGATCCTCTAAATATCCAAAACCCCGAACCCAGAGAGCCCAATACCCCTTAAATGCCTTAAGCTACTGTATAGGGGCCTTAATATTATGGTTTAAGGCATATTCCTTAAGGGGTATTGGGCTCTCTGGGAAGCCAAATCCCCCGAACCGAGGCTTCCGTCACGAGGGCACCTACTGCTGTCCTTCGTGGCCAGGAAGCAGAGTTTTGTGGGGTACTTGGAGGATCATGGGACTTAGTAACTAGGCTTGTGAACAAGGTAACTATAGTTATAACCCCAATTAGGGTGCATATAACCTTACTTACCAAGTCCCATGACCCTCCAAGTATGTTGGCGTTTCGGTTGCAGGAGACAGGGACGGATGGGGTATAGTTTCCCGAATTCTGAGAGTGGGGTTTCAGGGATAAAAAGCGTCAGCCCAACACTCAAGACCTGCAATGCCGGGCCCTGAACCCTTCCTAAGCCCTAAACCCTAAACCGTCCCAAATCATCCGAATCACACCCTGTCGAATTGTTAAGCGGCTTACGGGGCCGTGGGCTTGTGCTTTGGGAGCTGGAGTCTGCAGCTTTCTCATGAGTTATATACTATATATGATATGTTATATAGTATACATTATATTATATACTATATAATGCATACTATATTTTTATCAGGTATCACATCTGCGACCCCTGGAGGGATTTCTGGTGGAAACGCGCGACGCTTGGCTGGAATGTGGACGGAAAACTCGGAAATCTCCGAGGCTTACCTATAGTGTAGGGGCCTTAACACTTAGAATAGGGTTTTGGGGGTTCCTTATTATGACTCCTTTCTAGGTCTCCATTGTAGTTCCTTTTTGGGGTTAGTTACCTTATGAGATCCTATAGACATACAATTGGTTCAACCCAAAAAAAAGGAGCTACCAAACGTGACTTATAGGTGAGGACTTGGTGGCCTTCGGGGGTCCGCTTGGGGTTCCTCATAATTTAGGGGCCTTCATAATTACCTATACTATTTTGGGTGGTTCCTTGTTAGAAGGATAGTATAATGTACCCCAAAACCCTATTCTAAGTGTTTAGGCCTTTTACATTAGGTCCATTCCGTAGTAGTGTCTGTGGCTAAGGCAGTTTTTGGAGGGCAGGGCCGAGGGAAGCAAATCCATCGTCCGGACTTCGAACAAACCCGGAACCCTACTGTTGATGATATAAACCCTGCATTACCTCAAGGACCCCAAACTATGGGAATTATGGTATATTCCTTAATTGTAGGATCATGGGGCTTAGTAAGTAAGGTTATAAGTACCCTAATTGGGGTTATAATTATAGTTGCCTTAAAGATAACCCTAGTTACTAAGTCCCATGATCCTCCAAGTAAGGACCCTAAACTATGGGAATTATGGTTTATTCCTTAGTATTGGTAACCTAGAGACTCCAATACCCCCTAATTAAGGAATAGACCTTAAATCATATTAGGGATCCTACTATAATTTAGGGTATGTTCCTTAATTAAGGGATATTGGAGTCTCTGGGAAGCTGGTTCCCTAAACCCCAAACCCCAAACCCTAAACCCTAAATCCCAAACCCTAAACCCTAAATCCCAAAACCTAAACCCCAAACCCTAAACCCTAAACCCCAAACCCTAAACCCCAAACCCCAAACCTCAAACGCAGGATTTATATCATGAACCCTAGGACCTGGCGGCCCGAAGCCTCGAGCTTTGGGCCCAACATGCGCTCTCTGGGTTACCCATAATAAGGAATATACCATAATTCCCATGGTTTAGGGTCCTTACTTGGAGGATCATGGGACTTAGTAACTGGGGTTATAAATAAGGTAGCTATAATAATAACCCCAATTAGGGTACTTATATCCTGAGGTTGGGTCCAAGGGCTCCTTCAAGGGACTACAGGAGGGACCCTTAAAGGGACCCTTGGGGTTATATAGGGGCTTTATGAGACAAGTAAGGGGTCTATAAGGCTTGTATAGGGTATTTGGATGAGGGGTCCCTCCTATTGTGCCTGAACTCCCAAAAACCTAAACCCTAAACCCCTAAACCCTAAACCCTAAACCCCTGAACCCTAAACCCTAAACCCCTGAACCCTAAACCCTAAACCCGAAACCCTAAACCCTAAACCCTAGGTCCAGGGGCTCCTCCCGTTTCGGTCTTGGGCGCTGCACGCCCGGGTTCAGGTGGACGGTTCAGGGTTTAGGGCTTAGGGTTTAGGGAGTCGGAGGTCGAAGCTCAGGGCCAAAGCTGGGCTTTGGGGCCTTAATTCAGGGTGCCTTAATAATTAGAATAGGGTTTGGGGTATATTATACTATAGAGAATAATATATAATAAGGAACCCCCCAAAACCTTATTAGAATAGGATGTGGGATATATTATACTATAATTATAATATATAAGGAACCCCCAAAACCTTATTCTAATTATTAAGGCCTCCTACATTATAGGGGTTGTCGGAGCATGGAAGTTGTCGCTTCTTCAGGAGGCGTTCGCCACCTTGGCTACGGAAGTACTTCGAGTACTGCCGCTCGGCTGCAAGACGGCTAGAGAGTGACGTGGGGAACAAGACAGAACTCAGGTTTGCTGCGCACTGAAGCCATGTTTTTTTGGATTCTGTTGCATAGTCATCTGTACCATCTCCGAATCCCAAGAGGTTTTGTTTGTGTACTCTAGATAGGTAGATAGCTAGCTAGCAGTTAGCTAGCTAGAATCTGAAGGATGGATGGACTGATCGGTGGATAGATCAAAGTAGATAGATCAATGTAGGCAGATCAAGATAGATAGATAGATAGATAGATAGATAGATAGATAGATATATAGATAGATAGATAGATAGATAGATAGATAGATAGGTAGGTAGGTAGGTAGATAGATAGATCGATAGAGAGAGATAGATACCCAGCTGGCGATATATATATATATATATATATGTATAGAGAGAGAGATAGAGACAACACAAACAAGAGAAAGCCTGCAGACCTCAAGCCCGAAAGTTTCAAATCTGAACCCCAAACCGCAAACGCTTTGGAGTTCCGAACTCGATGTTAGTTAGTGCCCTTCCTGACATGGTCCCACTGCTCCTTAACTAAGGAATTTACCTTACACCGTAGTATCAAGGCCCCTATAACTACATTTTAGGGTATATTCCTTAATTACGGAACCCTGAACCCTAAACCCTATGATTTAAGGTCTATCCCTTAAGTAAGGATTAATCTAAGTTCTCTGGGTTCCTGACATGGTCCCACCTGCGCCAGTCTTCAACCGACCCGTGCGGCCGGAACCCGTCAACGAAGTGGAGGAGCGGCTGCATGCTCCCTGGCCTGTGGGGTTTAGGGGTTTTAGGGGTTTAGGGGTTTAGGGGCTTAGGGGGTTTAGGGCTT
>CAJNDV010031360.1:34716-48169 GCA_905221635.1 Symbiodinium sp. CCMP2456 | reverse complement strand
AAAAATGTAGGTAATTATTGAGGCCCCTAAATTACGGAGCCGGGCAAGGCAGGGTACAAGGATCGATCTCACGACATTGTGCTTTAAGAGCGCGGGTAGAAAAACTGAGCCGCCACTGCTGAATTTGGAAGACTGTAATATTACAAGAACCTTTTTACATCCGGTCTGCAACGACTCCACCGGGAAATACGTGTCTTTGCACAGGACAAAGAGGCTTCGCAAACAAAACTATAAGAAATAAGAACCTAAAGTCGGAGCCCTCGAAAGGTCATCAAAATAAACTTCTCGGATTCATGTTGTCCGTGGCATTTACGAGTACTGACTCATCCACGGACTTCACAGCACTTTCCCAAGAACCCCTTGAGACGACACCACCCCCTTTTTTTGCATGACTTCTCTAATCGCCTGAAGGTTTGAGACACCAACATCTAGAGGCTGCAAAGAATCCAGTTCAATGCCCGTCTTCTGGATCAGCCGCTTGGAGGCACCCATAATCTCCAGCCTCAGTGAAAGGGATGCTGACCAAAAAAACCGCCAGCTTCAGCCGGGCCGCTGCGTATTATTGCAGCAGTTTTGCTGGCCCCCGTTGGGCACTGTCATCTTTCACAACAGCATTATCCTGATGACTGGTGTCGGCATGACTGCGACAACCCTCGCTGAGTTCCTGTCGTACGTGTTGTTTGTGACAGCAGTAGCATGAGCATTCAGAGAGTGCTTCGGCTTCTATCCCTGTGAGGACGGAGAGGCGCACAAAACATTGTAAGCCTTCTACTTGCATTAGCTTAGAGTGGGCTCTCTCCGTGAGTGATCTTAGTCGTGAGCCTCTTCGAGGTGAAGGGGCCAGATTTCGCGGCTGGAAAGGCTCTGCTTCACGGATTTCGGTTTGGGCTTGCGGCATCGCGCAATTCCATCACTGCAGGTAACTAACTACTTGACCGAGGTATGAGATTCCCCTGACCAACTCACGCCACACAGCTTCCAAAATCGAGACGTGGGACGTGCCGACTTCAATCTGATTCCGATGCGAACGGACACAGAAGCAGTGCACATCAGGGATACAAGGTCGGAAGAAAGGTCCAGGGAATTCAGGGTGTCGCGGCTTAGGATCTGCCAGCTGCAGCCTTCACAGATCTCGTGGTGCTTCAGAGGCTCAGGCGGCTGACGAACTATAGACTCGCCCTAGCGTGAAAGCCCGACAGTAATTACAAGTACTTGCGACGGCCAGCAAGCGCTTGTGTTGTGCTGCTGCATCCTTCATCCCAAACTAATTACCCTGGTCTTCAAAGGAATGCCCAAAGCCAAGTCTATTTTAAACTCCAAGCACCACCCCACCGAAACCAAGGCCCACAAAAGAAGTGGCGAGAAGCTCCTCGCAGTCAAACAAAATGAAGGCTTCCTCCTCCTCGGGATCCTTGTCCTCCTTGCCTTTGCGTCTTATCTTGTGCGGTTCATGAGGTAGTAATGGACACCCAGAACAACAAAAAAAAACAGAGGAACCACAACGGTATTGGCAACAACCGGGGTAGTCTCTGGGATACTTTAGAGAACCACGATTCTCTGTCCAAAGGTTCGAGCATAAAAACCACAAGCGAGATCAAAGACTCGTTGGCCAGGGGGTGGTTTGGGTGCATGCTGCTTTTCGTCTTGGCACGCATTTGTGCAAATCTGCTTTGGGTTGCTGTTGATTCTTGCGGTTTCAGCGAGCATAATAAGAGGCCAGGGCCAATGGACGAAAAAAGAACACGTTCCTAGGTGTATCTTGTATATATATATATATACATACATACATACATACATACATACATACATACATACATACATACATACATACATATATGCTTACGAGGGCGATAACTGCTGGCATCACCGTTACTGCATGATCACATACGCCAACACAAACTTTGAAGCCTGAAACGCTTGCACCGTACGTAACTTGAGCCCGAAGCCCTACACGCTTAACACTGAGTCCTCTAAACCCTCCGAAAGCCCAAACTCTCAATCCTTCAAGTCGCCACTTAAAAAAACTTAAGCCCTAGAGCACGATATCAGGACATCGACAAGGAGTACTAAAGGGGTCGGCGTTTTCAATTTTCTAAACTCACCCAAAGCCCAGAACCGTAAGAGCAAACTTAGACCCCAAACTCTAACAAAGCCCTAAACTCTTAGAACTTATGCACAATGCGCAACTTTGTCCCCCGCCCCTCTATCCTCAACTCTGTTTTCTACAGGCTCGTTGGAGCTCGCCCTGCCTCCCCCTAAACCCCAAACCCCGCTTCAAACAGAACAAAACCACAGCGCCTTCGCCTTCCGAGCTTGCGCTCGCAGAGCTGTCGGTCTGCGAGCTGGATTCCTGGGTCGCGGCTCTGAGGTTCAGGGGTTTAGAGGGTATAGGGTTTAGAGTTTTCACAGGGTTTATAGGGCTCTCCAACACTATTGGTTTTTTGGGGTCGGGCTTTCCTTTGAGGGCTCTACATTACTTTAAGGGGTCTATTCCGCTTAGGGCTTACGGCAATATAGCGGCATTAACCACTAGATTGGGGTTGCGAAGTATATTCATGCATAAGGCAAGCAACCAAAATGTTCATCAGGAACCAACTCCAACAGCATGGGAGACAAGCAGCAAATAGTTTGTAGCGTGGATGCTCATGTTAGTGAACAGAAGCCACGACGACCAAAGAGCATGAACTGCAAATGAACACACCAGGAGGCTGAGACTAGCAACGGTGCGCACGCCGGGGGATGGTGCAGTCAGGCCACACTCTCGTCGCTGTGGTCCTCGCCGGATCTCATGCCTGCTTCGAGTGCGAGGGTATCTTGCTTTGTCCTAGACAGTGCGGCATTTCTTCAAAGTGGAGACTGAAACTATACGACAGCCATGCGTGCAGTAAGTGCAAGTCAGAAGCTTTGTTGTTGCCTAACAACAGCTGCTATAGCTGTGACGTCTGAGTCATGGAAACAGTGTACAGATTCATGGTTCAGGAGTAGAGCGGGCACTGCCTTCATCAGCGAATCACCAACTACTGGGCAAAAGGGGGCCGCTTGAACCCAAACCTTCCACACTGAACCGGAAATTCGCTAGAACCTTCGGGTCGGGGTAGCAGAGGCTGGCTAACTCCAAATGTCAAAGGAGGGCCCACGTCGGGCCTATTTGCAGTGCGTCATCAGCAAAGCCAGCAGCACCAGACCTGGCTTCCTGGCCTGAGGCTACACTCGGGGGAGACCGAATTGAGAACGTCAATAGCTAGCGGTAACTAACGCGCAAAAGACGCAGTGATAGCAAATTAGCAAGAACGACAACGAATGTCACAGCAAAACGAAGAATGATAAGGACTTGCGGCTCTCGAACGTCTCCGTTGTACTGTTTGGCCTGGGCTCCAAATTCAGCACAGTTTCCACGTTTTGGGTCACGCGGGGAAGGCAAGAAGGCCTCCCACTCTCCCGCGCCCAATGGCCTGTATTGTGGTCCACAACGATGGCCCTAGATCGTATCCTGAACCTTCAACTTACCGAGAATATCCCTCATCAACCCATGAGCCCTGTTCCTCGAATGCTGAAGACATGCAGAGAAAACACAGACAGCTTGAAAGGCGAACAAGTCGCTCCAAACGGTCGCAACTCCCAAGCCCTATAAGTTCTTGTCAGCAACGCACATGATGAATGCACCCAACAACCCCTGAACCGCAGACCTTGCACACCTTTAATCCATAGACGGCCCAGCCGAACCAAAACCTTAAACCCCAGAGTCTAAGCTATTGCAGTTTGGGCAGCTGTACTCTCGTAGGCCGATCAGATGTCGACTACGACCTAAGCGATCCTGCGTCAGGACGTGGAAGAGCTCCACATTCACCTCGCCATCCATGGGGTTGCTTGCTATAACCGCCTGACCTACTTCACATCTATGTAAGGGCCTACTTTAGCGGCTCTAGCGCAATGCTCATTCAGAAGCATACCCAGATCTAGAGTTGAGGCTCTGGGGAGCGGAAGTCTTCTTGTTAGTTGATGGTTCCCATGATGCCAGAAATAAGAAGACCGTGCATGTGTGGGTCGGCGATCGGGGCTCAAGCTTGCTTCACTGCGCCAGGGTTGTTGCTACGAGTGAAGCTTGAGGCTGACTCCACAAGGGAAGTCGCGCGCGTACCCAAGCTGATGCCATTTCGACGTTCAGGGCGTCCATATCTCGCGAACTCCAGCCTCCGGCCTGATCCTTATGTGGAACAGTGGTGCGAGCTTGCCCCAAGGCCCCATCCAACATTATTGGCAACAATGATCTAAACGAACACATGTGAGATGACCGGCTCATGCATGCTTACTGAACTACAGTGCACATTGGGTAGGAAAGAGGCGATAGAGACTGGTTCGGACCTAAAGTTGCGAAGCAAGAATCCAAATCCCACCCAGGAAACCCAATTTCAATCTCAGCCCACCATCCCCGACCCTTCGTCCGCGGCGGCCTGGTCATTGTAGCCGTCCTTCCTTAGCTAGGAAACCTAATCCCGCCATCCCTTACTTACTTTTGGTAACTTATGCTGACCAAACCTGATAGCCACCCTCATAGAACCCTTATAGCTACCCGAAACCTGAAAGCCTACCCTGTACTTCGGTGTTGTCTTAACGTTTTTCTGGTACCGCGTACTGCGCTGCCTCACCTATGTATCGAGCCAACGAGTTCTAAGCTTTTAGATATTTGTAGCTAGTGTGATCTCATGAATACTACTACTAGATGCAATAGTAGCATGAACATGCAAATTCAGCACGTACGTCTGTGAGCACTTGCCCGCAGTTGCACGTGCTCACATGCCTTCACCCTTGCTGTACCCTTTCCTCGCCTTACCTGATAGACGCATCCCATGACACTCCTTGACATCCCCCTGCATTGTATTCCAGTGCGTTCCACGTGCTTTAAGCCCATGATTGTCTGAACATGTCACTTCAATGCGCCTTTGCTTTCCTACTTGCCCTTGTGCTGGAATGCTGGCATGCACGCTGCATGCACCCGTAGTTTCGCATGTCCAGGCACAGGAATCAGGGTCAACAATCATGACATGTTCGGGTATATGTACAAGCCATGACTGAAGATGCATGCGTGTATGCGTGAAGATATTCCCGGATATTGGCTTAAAAGCGATGGGCTCTTCTATCATTACTGCAGTGTACATTCAATTCAACTCGAACTCACTATCATGAATATAATGTGCTTGTATTTGCTGCCAAGCGTCAATCCTAGGTTAATCGCCTGAGCCACGGCGGTGGAAGTACGATTTTCCCCTGCATTGCAACTCAAGGTTTTGCAAGGCAATGTGTTCGTGGGAGACATGTCTTCGCACAACTGGCATGGTAAATAAGAGCAGGCATGGGTTGACAATTGAACGGTCAGATGCAGAAAGCTTCTACTTTTGCTCCTTTTGGAAGCTGATGGCGCAGGTTTGATTAGAAACCCGATGGCACCCTGCTCCTGCCGACTGCCTGGCGGCACAGGCACCATTACATACTGCAGAACAAGCTGAGCTTTCGCCGAATGGAAAACCCAACGGAACCTTAAGATACCCTTGAGAAATCCTCAAAGGAACCCTAACCCTCATATCCTGATAAGCCCGGACGAAGCACCTGCCCAGGCCTAGCTAAAGGAAAATTCCCCGAACCCACACCGACCGACAGCACTGTAACGACTGACTGAAGTGTTCCATGCTTTTGTGTAAGCCAGGCTGAATGGGGGCCCCTGCTCAACTCTACCGCCATGTCTACATCGAGTCTTCACACTTAGGTCACTATGGAAGTAGGACAAAATCTCGGGGTCCGACTTTTACAACCCTGCCCCCTCGACCCCTGCGTGCTACAGGCTGGCATTCTTTTCATGAGAACACTGACGTCTTTGGGGATTTCGCCTGCGAAGGCGTGCAAAGCATCGCTCATGCTGGGCTGCTGCGGGATTAGCCAAACATGATGCATCAGAAGGGCTGCCGTGCTACTGACATGACAGAGAGGCAACAGCCCGAACATGAGCCCGCAACTCCGCTTCAACAAAAAGCAGAAAGCGCGTGGAAGTGAGGAAAGGTGGAAATATGTATTCGGAATTACGGCGGATGACCGCCGGGTCGAAATGGCTGCTGCCTCGACCGCTGTAACAAACACTGGCACACTCCGTCGCGTGCGCTTTAAAAAGGTCTTCCCCCATGTCTAAGGTGCTTGTAACACAAGGACAACACAAGATTAGGCACCTTTTTAACATACACGGCTCTCTGCAGCTATGCTGGACAACTCGGGCTTGAGTCACCTGCAAGACCCTAGAAGCCCGGGACGACATGTGTTAGATTGCTGTGCCCATGCCACCATAGTAACGCAACGCATTAATAGGGTTTATTTATCTACCTGGGCTTGGAGGGAACCGCAGAAGCGCTGATGTGCAGAAACAACATGACACCAGGGGCATATCATCAAGGGGTTCAGCCCAACAATGCTGCACTCCATCTGCAAACTGCTAGTAGGGGCCAGGCCAAAATAGAATGTTTATTGTGTAAAGATGTCGGAGTCTGCACCTAGGGCATCATAGGGCCCTCTACACATCTGCCTTACGTCTTCGTCATGGCGTCGGCTGCTCTTGTCATAGCTCGTGACTTCGCACCGGTGGCATCCCACTCTCCCTCCTCTTCTGGTCGACTTCCTGTCTTAGCAAGTCCGGCGACCTCTTGATTACTCTGAGGACTTTGTCTAGTCTCTTCACGTGCTCTGTGTGCATTTCTTGATCTGGTGGGAGCATCAGATCCGCGGGCAGATCCTTCCAACGCTGCTTCAGGCTTGGCATATCCCAGGAGCTCACTTCTTCCGTCGGCTCCGTGAAATCCGTGAGGATGGGCCCTGGTTTGATGTCCTCTCGGAGATCGGCCGGAACAGACACTCGGATGAAGTCTGGAAGGAAGTCTTCGGACTCGCATCCCTCAACTTGATGGGGAAGCGAGGAATTTCGCTTGGCCACCTTTGATGCCCGCGGTGTTGTAGACTTGTGCTTCGCATGAAACGTGTGCCCACCACCGCCGCGGTCATTCACTGGCATATCCCATGCATCAACTTGAACTGACGAGTTGCATCCCATGGTTGCGAAGCCGAAAGCTGCTACTGACAGAAGACTTTGCAGAAAATGGCTGCGACCAGCACATATGATATAGGAGGCAACAAGAGCACCAACGAAGCATACAGCGGGCTACTTCAGTACATGTCCAAGAGGAGGGCATACACCATCACTGCGTTTCTTGCGTTGTGATACATGTGTTCATTGCTTACGTACTTGCCCCATCACGCGAATCTCCACTATTCCTGCCCATGGTGCCCGTGCCGTGGTAACGGTCGGATTGCTCGCAAAAGACTGCGCCGCGCAGCTAGGGACTTGGTGGGCATCGCCATCTACGTAAGACAGGGGTGACAGGGGCCTAATATGATAATTAAAGGGTTTAAGGGAAAATGGTACTATAGCAATATAGGAACTGTAAGAATCTTACACTTTACTTCTATAACTATCAACAAGGACTAAGGCCCCCTACTAGATGAGCCGGGCTCAACTCTCCTCGCCTCTTCGTGTTAGCTTTAAGAAGCGAAGCTCATCTTCAGGCGTCTTGATGTAGGACAAGAACCTCATCAGGATTGATAGACTCTCACAGTCGCACGTGGTTTCTTAGATTTACGGTCATGTTGGAACCATCCTCGGCTCTAGCACACATCTTCCCGAAAACGCCGGGGGTCGAGTCTCGATAGCTATAGCCAGCTACTGACTGACCGTTCAGCGCCCCACTATAGTCGTCCTTTCAGGAGGTCCGACGGTGCTGGCGCTACTGCCGCTGCCTGTACATCACCACCACCTTTAACCTACAGTTTCCATTGGACCCACCCACAGTACTGCTGCTGTGATTCGGCCCAGACTTCCCACCAGATCAACAAGCCGAGATCTGTTCGCGAATGTTTTGGCTGAGACTTATCGCTGGCGCTGTACAGACTCAACGCACCCTGAACGCCTGCAGAAGGTGTAATCGTGGAACTCCATTCATGTAGAGTTTCGGCTGAGCGGTCTAGATGGATGCAAGCCCCACGTAGTTTAGGAGCCCAGAAAACCAGAGAAAAAAGCTCTTCTAATTTCTCTGAAGGGCCGAGCGAGGCTTTGGGGCTTGCCGGTTCTTTCGAAAAAACGCTCAGGCGCTGAACCCAGAACCCCACTGCCCTGATATAGGGGCCTTAATAATGTAAATAAGCTTTCGCTATATTCTACAGTATACTTGCAATAACGAAACCGAAAATAGTATTGGTAACAGTTTGGGCCCCGATATGTGAACCATGCTCCAGGTGGCTTGATCCCGGCATTGTTCCCAGATCGTAAGAGCATCCTCAGATGGACACTTCACTGTGAACCATTTCAATCGCGACGGGGATCTCTTGCAGGGAAGCTGTACAGTCGTGCTCTTTAATTTCGGGCTTACGGTGAGTCTGTGTTCTTTGTTTCGGTTGTTGCTGCCACCAAGGTCACTGGCACCGCAGGGACGGCGAAAACGACGACAAGGGGGACACCGAAGAAAGACAGGGACACGGAAGTTGAACGTTGACAGCAACGAGGTAGGCAAATGGATGGGGGTATACAGGTGAACGAACAGGCAAACAGGTGGACAGGTATGGGCACAGGAAAGCAAAGACAGATCGGGTGGGCCCCAGTAGAAGACCATTTCGAAAGGCAGATGAAGAAAGACGCATGTCAACACTCAAAGCGCGAAAGCCACGAGCATAAATCGACGGACAGGCACAGATGGGCTCCTTATGGGCAAGTGCATGTTTGCAGACGCGGTGCAAGATGACGACAGTGGCACTCTATTGAGTAGGCCGAATACATATGTTTATCTTTGTGCTGGGCTGCAATAAGATTCCGTGCTGCATTCAGGCTCTGGGGATATCATCCATATCATCCTGGGGTTAGTGTACGTAGCAAAACCAGGCTCGCGGGGGGACTCTGGCCTGAAGGACTAGGAATACTAGTCCTTCAGGGTTCCCGAGTGTAACCAACTCCGGAAGCCGATTGTAATTGCTAACCTGAAGCTTCCCGCCGGCTGCTCACGAGAGTGTGAGCCCAGCCTCAGTGCTACCCAACCAAGACGAAAGTTACATTATGGCCTAAAAGCCGTCTGAGATGACAAGCGGCGATGCGATGGCGCGCTCGTCACGCTCGAAGCAGAGATCCGAGTCCAGAAAGCAGTGTGCGTCACCTGCGTGTCATTGCTGCCTCTTCTTTCCCCTAGGGGCCCTAAGGCTCCAGCTCAAAACATAGCAGGTTGCTAGTCATACATATACATAACCCAGCCCCACCATAAACTAGTCAAGGTGTTTGTTGCCGAAGTCTTATATAATCCTCGACGTCTTCTACACCACCACCCAAGATACCCAATGGAACTTTCAATTAAAGAAAATAGGTGGGGTCATTGGGAGACATCTCTCTTCAGGGAGGCGAATAAAGTGTCAATCCGTGTGCCGGCACTTCTAGGCTCTACCGAGTCACTGCAGACATAACACCGCACAAACATCTTCAATTCCCTGTGTATGCAGACCCTTGTTGCATCGGGTATCCAGAAAACCCTAAGCCGTGAATCTCAAGAATAGAGCCCCAAAAGCTATCCATCGTCAATTGAAGCAGGTGGCAAAACGTCGCCAGCAGAGACTCGGAAGCTACCGCTTCGGTTTTCCTCACAGGTGCGAAAATTGTTGCCGTGCGTGGGGGTTCAGGTTTAGGGGGTTGAAGGGCTCTTGGTCTCCGACAGGGATTAGGACTGGGGATAAGTGCTTAAAGGTTCCATGTCAGGCACCTTGCTTGACCGGAAGTTCGCTACCATAAAGAGTGGCGCCTTGGGTTTCACAATCGTTGCAAGGGTGTTGAACCGATCCAACCGAGCTCATGGGGAGCAAAATTGCTTACAGCCGGGAGAGCCTTAACGCCTTTTTGTTCTACGGTGGATTCGACAGGTTAAGAAGTTTTGGCCCAACCGTCAACCCGTGAACACTAAACCCCAAGCCCCCAACCCCGACCACGCCGGCTGACATCGTAGCCTGCCCTAGGCAGCCTGTGCCGCCGAACAATTTCCTCACCAACTGCTCTACCAGGTCCTGACCTGCAGCTCCAGTGACTTCATCATAGCGACTAGCAAAAACGCGAATGATTGGCATCTCGGCAACAAATATGACTCACACTCAAAGCAGAGTAACACCATCCGCAATAGTATTGAGTTTAGTACGTGCATTTTGACACTTCGAGAAGGACCCTTTTCGAAATTTCTAGACCCTGCACTCCAGACGCGAAGCTTCTAAGCCCTAGAGTTTTGAGCTCTATATTCGCAGAGACCTACGATCCCAATACACCGCTTGTAGTAATCATTAACAAGATGCAAGCCCTTGGACCCAAATCAACAAGAATATGCTAAACAAACCCTGGGCTTCATGCTATATTAAGTTGCGTAGTTCTCAACAAGCACACCGCTACTGGTCCTTACTAGTGGATTCAGCCGAAGGTTCAGACTCATAGTCTCCATGACCCTGGAGACACGCGAACGCAGTGCTTGCCTCAAGAAGACAGCGAGTGCTTCTCATGTTGGAGTCTAAGATTAGACGAATAATAGGGTTTACTGAAGGTTTCAGAATTTTGAGCAGAGTAGAGATCACGGTATCGGGTGGTAGGTCAAGGCGTTAGGTCTAGGTATGGATTTCGTAGCGAAATCCTTGCACTAGCACGACGCAGCACAGCCCTTACACGAAGTGGAGGTGTCGACCAAAGCCGAAACTTCCCAAACCCTAGACCTGTAAGCCCCTTTACCCCTAAACCGAACTCCTTGAACCTCAAGCTCCCGAAACCCGTCACTCCCAAACCCCTGCACCAGCCATTCCTAAATTCCGTTTTCGGCTCTCACACAGGGGGAGATCGTTGCTTCCTAAACCCTGAAACCTACGTCCTGGTTGGTCTTCTCCTACAGTTGGCCCCCTCCTACAGTACTCCAGCTCGTACGTAGGCTTCCAGCACTGCCACAGTTCTGCTGTCCAGGGTCGCGGGGTGATCCCTGCTGCTGATGTATATTCGGCGAAGATTCATAGGGCATAGGGCTTCGGGTTGCAATTCGCCTGGGTACGGCACCGCTAGAACCTGAAGTGAAACCAAGTTCACTTGACCGGATCTCAATGCCAAAGACTGTCGAGAGCAATCGCTACTTGCCACTTCCAACCCTCCGATATTTGATATTCTTCCCTCCCACCTAGCTAGGACGCATTGCAGGGTTCAGCATTTAATATAGCGTTTGAGTTTTGCAGCCTGATGCCGCAACGAAATGCCAACAGACCTCAAGCCTCTCCAAGGTGCTGCAGCCAGGCATGCAGCAGCACGCATGCCTCGATAACTCTGGTTTACAAGCATAATACAGAAGCTAATAAATAATTTCCAATATATCATTCTTAGGGTTCCCTATGATAGTTACGATAAAGGAGCCCAAAACCCCATCCTAATTCTAATTATTAAGGCCCCTATATTACGCCAGGCCGATAGGTCAAAAGTCGCTTATTGTGGGATCAGGAGCGATCCAGAGCGTAGAAGTGAATCACAGCAGATTCTGAAGCAGTGAGCATCGTCACCACCACCGTTCCGTGGCGATATGCTTTCAGAAGAACTTCCACCAAGTCTGCAACGATGATAACGGGGTTTCAGACAGCATGCGGGAGAACTCCCCATGCCCAGGAGCCAAGAGTTAGTGGAGGCTTCAGGAGCACAACTAACATGAGCCCTTGTTCCTTCATTCAGCTTCAGAATCATTAAGATGCAGGTCCCTCTCTCGCTCTGTCTCTGCATCCCTCTTGCGGCAACTTCATAAAGAACAGACGGGATGCCAACGCGGCCGCGATGTCAAAGTACCTGGGCGTTTGTCACACACTGAAGAGCAAGCGGTCTCATGCTGCTGACCCTCTATGCTCCATTTCATAGTCGATCGACCGGCATGCCTTCGTCAGTTGCTTCCTTTCGGTAGATGTGAACAGTATGTGTTTTAGCATCGCTGATGTGGTGATTTTTGTGTTCGAACCTGTGACACAATCGAAGACCGACAGCTACCGGTTCTGCCCGCACATTCTGTTCGTTGACTCAGCTCTTACAGTGGTCATCGAAGCTGCTCATTCATTTCCGTTTAATTAAAGGTTTCCTCAAGATGCTGTCTCCATCATGTGTGAACCACTGGCAGTAAGTTGTCCGTGTACGTACCTACATACCTACCTCTTATACATGTACATACGCGTGCATGCATATATGCATGCATGCAGACATCATGCAAACGTACATAAAACACGTAAACTCATTAATTGCTTCATTCATTCATTCATTCATTCATCCGTTCATTCATTCACTGATTCATTCATCCAATTTATCCATTCATCCACTCATCCATTCATCCACTCATTCATTCACTTCATTCATTCATTCGTTCATTCGTTTCATTTGTTCATTCAGTCAGTCATTCCTTCATTCCATCAGTCCACTCATTTCATTTATTCATTTCATTCCTTCATCCATCCATCCATCCATTTCATTTCAGTTCATTTCATTCCATTCATTCATTTATTCATTCATTCATTCATTCATTCATTCATGCAATCAACTCCGTTCATGTCATTCAATCATTCATTCCAGTTCTGTCATTCCGTTCAGTCATTCATTTCCATTTCATTCATTCATTCATTCATTCATTCATTCATTCATTCATTCATTCGTTCATTTTTAATTCATTCAGTTATTCATTCATTCGAACATACTAGCATAGCATAGCATAGTATAGCATAGCATAGCATAGCATTAACAAAGCATAACCTACAAACATACAGACCTATAGGTAGACAACTACAGACGGATGCATTGGTAGTGAGAAACTTAGTTATACCATACGGCACCCACACGACACCTCGTCTTTGTTGCAGTGCAGTTTGTTTAGGGATCGAAATCCTGGTCGCGCAGGTGGAAGTACTCTGCGCATGGCAGGCTTCTCTGCTAGTGCCGCTACTGCCAAGAGTTTCTAGTTGCTCCTCAGGGCCCGATGTAGGGATAATTTCGGTTTAGGGGTCTGGATACGATTCACTGATACGATTGGCGTATTCTGCATTTCGGGAGATACGATTCAGATACGATTTGGATAGGGGGAGCGATACGCTTTCGTCCAGACGGAGTACGATTTCAATAGGGGTTTGGATAGGTCCTTCCATTTTGGCTCCTCTCCAAGGAAAATTGGGGGGTTGGATAGGGGTTTGGATAGGGGGTTGGATAGGGGTTTGCATAGGGCGTGGATACGAGGTCGGATAGAGGTTTGGATACGATTTCCTTCCATTTTGGGAATTCTCTAAAGGAAAAAGAGGGGGTTGGATAGGGGTTCGGATACGATTTCCTTCCATTTTGGCTCCTCTCCAAGGAAAA
>CAJNDV010031360.1:9084-34616 GCA_905221635.1 Symbiodinium sp. CCMP2456 | reverse complement strand
TTGAACCCCGTATCCAAATCGTATCGAACCCTGTATCAGGACCGTATCCATGACATAGCTCGATAGCCCGAGGCTATCCTCAGATCGTATCCAAATCGTATTGAAACCCTATCTGGAAATTATCATGGGTGACCCCGGCTGAGGCCAACTAGAAACTCTTGGCGCTACTGGTAATGGTCGAGTTTAGGCTTTGGGGCAATATGCACGACTTTCAGACTGACAGTTTCCACAGAGGGGCCAGACGCCGGAGAAGAGGGCCATGTACATCTCCGTCCCCCTGCCTGCGCTTTTGAACCGGATGCTGTAGAGTTCGAGTATAATCGACCTAGAGATTTGTGCATCGTGGACGATTGCCGGCGCTAAACATGGAAATTCGCACATCCACTTGGAGAATGTACGGCAAGACGGTGGGGAACTCACCCAAATAAACCCCTGCGCCTGCTTTGTACCACTTGACTTCAGCTGTGTAGATATCCAGCGACCAGATCTGGCAAGTTTTCAGTTGGGCACGAGAACAAGAAGTAAGCTATCGTAAACTCCGCCGAAAAAACCTGCTGTACTGTGAAACTTGCCGAGGGACCAGGCACCAATGATTCAGGCCCAAGGCAAACAAGACAAGGGCCGTCGAGCCAGAGATCGGGATGCAGGTGAGGCGGAAGAGAAACATGAACTGCGACACGCAAACCCTGAGTGTGTCAGCAGCTATGGAAGGTGCTGACTTCTTGCCGTAATCATACAGTACGTCTTCGCACTGGCGGAACTCTGTGGATACATGCGATTCAGAGGTCCTCGAAAGCCCTGAAACAAAAACCTGCAAAACCAAGCCAAGAGTCATGGAATCGCTGTCGACCATGCCAGGGAGTGCAAGGCAGGAAACAAGGAGCATCGCGCAGGCAAAAGCCACATTCATGGCGCTCATGCTGAGGCAGTTGAATTTCAGTGCCACGAGGGTGGTGAACAGCACCATCTGCAGGTGAGAAGCGACGCCAGAATGCATGTCCGTACTACGAAAAACTTCAAGAAGAAACAGCTGTGTGAAGAAAAACCTGCTGACAGTAACACTACCGGTCGTTGGGCAGCAATGCTGAAGGATTAATTCATCTGGCGTGTGGTTCTGACTTTGCTCATGAATGCGAGCACTGTTGGGGTCTGATCAGCGTCGGCCCCCCTGTGCCCCCCAACCTGGCCCAATACCGGCAAATCGTCTGGGCAATGCTACGAAGTAGTAATAGTGATAGCGTCACCAATCGTAAGCGTGTGACCTTCGAAGAATTCGCCCAATGAAAGCTAAATCCCGGAAGGTCGGGCACCCTGATTCAAAACGTTGTTGGGTCCCACAAAGCAAAGATGAAGGGTCTCATTAAGGCCCGTCGAAGCAATATAGTCTTAGTTATTAACCCCCCCTGCCCGCTACTCAGACCCTTAAACTTATATGTAACATCAGGTGCCCAAAACCCCTCGGACGCGCCTCAAGCGTGAGGAGGATGATGTGGTAGTGTCTCCATACCAAAGGAAGCGCACCGAATTGGAAAGCACTTCTGGAGGAGACAGTCGTCCTCAGAGTTGAATGTTGGAAGGTCTGGTCTCAGAGTCACAGTTCCTGAGCTTAGGGTTTCAGGGCTCGTGGATGATAACGGGCGCCAGTGCTGAGGCTTCTGGGCCTGTGCTTCAGGGCGACAGAGTCTGCGGTGTCGTGAGTTGAATGTTTGGGCCATCTTTCCAAAGTGGGTTTTGCTGCGTTGTACTTCCGCAAACAATACCAGTCTGTGGCAAACTGATAACATGTAGGAGGATCACACCGACCCTGAAATTGAATCCCGCTTCAACCGCTGTGCTTCACAGTCAAGCTGCGACCACAGGTAGAACGACCCTATTAGGACGATGCCGGTCGCGCACGCATAGCTCGCGATCAGTTGCTGCGTTTCCTGGGCATGAGGCGGTGTGACTTGGAGGTTCAAGGTGCTTGTTACGTGAATTTCATCGCCGTTGCTTCTGCGCCGGCCCACTAAATTGAATGCCTCTGAAACCATACCAAACATTTACAGCGATTTTCATGCGTCACATTAAGAGTCAGGGCCAAAACGATTTCGCATCTTTCAGGAGCCACGGTACGCAGTGAGAAGGGCTTAGGAAATTCGGACTTCTGCCTTTCCTCCTAACTTCATCGAATGGGTCCCAGATTTGCAATCACAAGCGTGTTGATATGATCGTCAGCCCGTCAAAGTGTTTCATGTGGGATGGCCCTGGTGTGGGGGAGGATTTTCAGGCTGCTAGTCTGCTAGTCTAGTGGGAGCAAAGGAACGCAAAGCGCACTGGATATTCCGAAGCCTTATAAAACACCTGTCAGCACAAGAAACCCAGGAACCTTAAGACCTTCACTGTCTTGAGACAGCAAGGAAGCAATGCTACTTGGATGCTTGCTCTTCCAAGCCAGCAAAACTCTAAAATCCAAACTCACAACCTCCCATAGAAGTGAATTCCAACGAGTTGCCACTGCAAGTTTCCTGAGCATTGGATTCTGCTCGTCAGGGGCTTTCGCGGCACTGCCTGATGCGGCGACTGTGCTGGCTTCTTGCTGTCAGAAGCTCAACCAGTATTACTGCTTGAACTTTGCGCCCGTCTACAAGCATAGATTTTTTGTCTTGCCATGTACAGGGAACCCTTCATGACAACAAGCAATGGGGAGACCGACTCAAGACATTTCACACGCAAGCGATATCCCGGTAAGCAACACTCAAATCAAAACCGGAGCAAGCCACTAAGCAGCGTATGATCCGTATCCGACCCTACTCCTCATCGAATCGTGATTCGGCACTTTGAGATTCCGATTTCAATCCAGCCCCCCCTCCCCGGCCCACTTGACTTTAAACAGTAGGCCGTTGCCCTTTGCGGACCACTAATGTAGCGCAGGCGACATGGCTTGATCTGAAGTATGGTCCCTGAACCATACAGGCCCGACACTTTAAGCCAAGCAGCCCGCAAAGGTTTCCAAAGGCGCAAACTGCACACCCAGCAGAGTGGCCGTGCAATAACCCATTCGAGTCTGCGGGAAATGTTCTACTCTCATCCGCAGCCCAAAACACAAGCTCTCACATATTCGCACATTTACAGCCCTGCTGCACGAGGTCCCAGGGCTACGAGAGTAAAGAGTTCCATAGGGTCCCCGAAGTCTCTGCGTTCCAGTGGAGTTAGGGCCGTTGCAGTTCCCCACCACCGGAATCCGAGAATGGAAGGCTTCAGATCTGATCAAGTGTGAGAAAGGCTTTCCCAAGGGGCTTCTGCCATGCCTTAAAGTGAAGCCCCGTTTTGCCTTTCAGCCGCCGGCAGCAGATCTTCCGGCAAAAGTGGCAGCTCCCTTGGACCTCGGTGGAACTCGGATAAGAACCAGCAACAACACCTACTACTACGACTGCTTCGACGACGACGGCTACTACTACTGCTGGCTGCGGCTTTTGCAGCTTCTTGTTGCGGCTCTGCTGCTGCTGCTGCTGCTGCTGCTGCTGCTGCTGCTGCTGCTGCTGCTGCTACTCCTGTAGATACTTGCAGTTTGCTGGGAATTTAGAACAATTATTTGAGCTAGATTGCCAAGCAATCTTGCAATCTTGGTCTCACCGACGAGTTTACCTTTTAGGTCTCCGAAAGGTAAACTAGCCGGCGGGCACGTGGGGCAAGATGACCAGCATTGCTTGACAATCTTGCTCCCCCCCAGCTGACCAAGCTTGCAAAAATTACCAAGATGGTTCGCTAATTAATGGTTCCACATTTCGGCTCAACGTACTGTCGCTACTGTTACTGTTGCTAGTACTAGTACTAGTACTTGTACTAGTACTACTACTACGACTCCTACTTCCACTACCACGATCATCACCACCACCGACACCACCACCACCGCCACCACTGCCACTACCAGCATGACCGCACTACTACAGCATGCCACAAATTCAAAGCCGAATGCACTGGCAAGTTGCTAACTTTCGGAAGAACTCCAAGCTGTCGGTCGCGACCAGAACATAGTAGAATATCGGAATCTGCAAAACCTCGGGGAGATGAGCTTGTAAGCTCGAGGGGCTGACATGCAACTGTTAAGCGGATGGCTTGCTCGTTCGAGGGTTTCGGGGCGAGACAAGGAAAGTGTGGGACACGCCCTGCTGCTGCCAGCGTCTTCTAGACTTTGCATATCCCAAGACCTAAGGTTAGCCGAGGGAGTCGAAGCCACTGCTCGTGCTGCGAGGAGCCGCAAGGGCCAGCTGAACATTCATCGGAAGCGACTCCTTCCCAAAGAAGATCTCCGTCCCGACCTTAGAGTTTCCAATTCGACCCCATGTGCCCCCTCATACCCCTCCGAATCATGACGAAAGGCATAGAACTCTTCAGCCGTCGCCATCCGCTACCCAGTGGGCAGGGGCGGAGTCGGGTCGGATGGCGAGACAGCTGCTAACTTGGTGAACCTTCTGAACCAAAACGCAGCTAGGACAGCGGCTCGCAAGTTGAGAAGTGCCAACAAAATCGAGGGACCACATGTCAAACGCGTACGCAGCTGCAACAATCATCGGATACAAAAGGGCTGACCACTCATGGGCCCATGGGCCAAAGCCATCAGAGAGATGCATCGAAATAGCAGTGGTCTGAACCCTGGACCCTGAGCAGCCTTAGCACAATAAGCCCCTATTCACGGATATGATAGAACGTAATGTGGCATAACATAACGGCTATGATATAGGAGAATACAGTACAAGATGATCCAATATAGCTCATGGTGTGTTTATCAAAATATAACGCACTACACGTACACTATGATATAAAATATTACAGCGTAACATGACACAATAACATGAAGCATATTGTACTATAAAACAGTATAGTAACATGTACTCGAATACAATATAATGCAAAACAATATAAATATAGTTCAAGATAAAAAACTAACGAACAAATGAAGCAACAATATATAATATAACAAAATGTAATTAAATAGGATCTGAACTGATATACCATAATATCATAACCCAAAATATGATATAAGTTGGTGGTTTGTAGAATATAAATATATACTAGCTTCAATTTACCATAATATAACATAATATAACTGACCATAACACACTAAAATGAAGGAACATGTAGTAGAACTAGTATAATATCAGATAATTAATGGAATGTGATGCAATACAGCAAAATATACTACTTGATGAAGCAATGGGGACATATAAAACTATAAAACATGATCATCTAACACTAAACAATGTTAAAGGCTAACCATGGTGTGAGGTAATGTACTCTGACATCACTTTTACATACCCTGTATCAACTTACGTTATATTCGCTTCTGTTATGTTATGTTATGCTAAGTCATATTCCGTTCTGATTCCTTGTGTTATTTCACACACCTTAGTATAGTAGTACTCATTTTTGGTTGTGACATATTCTGCTATGGTATATGATGGTATGTTATATTGGTCTACTACATTATGTTTTTTGGCTCCCACTTGGCAACGTCAGCGCGCTGACACTGCATGGCAGGTCACATGTCCGACTCGAACTCTATAACCAAAATCGTTGGCCACAGAGATGAAACTACAAGGCAGTACTCAAGGCTCAAGCGAAATGCAGCTGCGTCTCAGAGCCGCCAACAGCTAAGTACAAGACAATGCAAAACGCCATGACTGCCGTGCACCCTGGCTAACGTCAAAAACATCCCTCCTCACACTGGTCCCCAGCTCACTGCATGGACACTCCACAACGAACACCGCGCAGGCTTGTGCAGCTCTGGAGCACAACCATCACGACATTCACAATAGCAGCAGTGCTGTCACATGGGCCCCCAACCAAAACAGCAATCATGCCAAGGTGGCAGCATATTGGCAACATATTGGCAACATCCAGTATGTAGCTCCATCAAATCCGCATTCAGCTACTGCAAGGCTCGAAGTTGGCATGGGCACACAGCATCGATATCTCTGTACGTGCCAGCGGTATATCTCACCAGTTGTCAAACAATATGCACTGACAGCACTCTCGGTGCCAGCAGTGTTGTTAGAAACCCAGCATCCACATTCTGCAGCACGCTGTAGGTGCGGTATTGTGGCAAACCCACAAGACACGGGGTACCAATACTGTCATCCAGCAAAGTCAGGTTCGGAAGCCATCCAATTTGTCACATAACAGCGCGTTGACGGCACTCTCGGTGCCAGCAGTGCTGCTACAACAGTTCGCAGTCGGATCGCACAAAGGTGGCAGGTCCACAACTTCCAGGAGTGCGCAGGAGGTTGTCTCAGGGAACTCAGCATTCGCCTTCTGCAGTGCGCTGTAGGTGCAGGTTTGTGGTAACCCCGCAATACGCTGGACACAAACACTGTCATCGGGCAGAGCCAGTTCGAAAAGCCATCCAGTCCCTGACATCTAAGGGAGCAACGCAGGACGTTCCACCCAGACCCGAGCTACAAGCTGCCAAAGCCGTCCAGCGAGGTATGCCAGTCCTTGTCGGCCCTGTTGCACCAAATGGGGTGATGCAGAGTGTGCCAGGCTCATCTCTTCATTGACGGCGGCGAGTATGCGGAAATCGTTCGATTGCTGCATACTAGCCGCCGCCATGGTGTTGTCAAGTAAGGTCCGGCACACATTCCGCTCGGTGCGAATCCATGGCTTCCGAGGGGCGCGGGGTCGTGGTTTCATTAGGGACAACCACAAGGCGATGAAACAACGAAACTAAAGCCCCAGTCCGGGTTCACGCGAGGAGAGTGGAACAGGTGCAAAAGCAGTGCAGGCAGTGCAGGCAAGGGAGCAGTCAAGGACAGTGCAAGTCAGTGCAAGGCAAGGGCAGGGGAACAGTGCAGGCAAGGGAAGTGCGAGACAGTACAGAGCAAGAGCAAGGAAACAGTGCTGGCAAGGATTTTTTTTGGGGGGTTAGGGTGACTTGAAGCGTGTGTTACACACGCTTCATGCAGCCAAGCGTCGAAGAACGTGCAGCCAAGTGGCACCCCATTGCAGCCAAGGGACAAAGAACAGGTCTGTGCATCCAAGCGGCGGAGTGGTGCAGCCAAGCCGCCTCCCATTGCAGCCAAGGGACAAAAACCAGGTCTGTGCATCCAAGCGGCGAGGTGGTGCAGCCAAGCCGCACTCAAGGGACACTTACAGTTTCGGTTACATGTCTACCGTGGTAACTACATCGTGTCCATCAGTTTTCTCACCGGTAGCTTGGAAAAACGCTTGTATTGACATCTGCTGCAACCTGGGTACTTCTGGTTCTAAGCCACCATGCAATGCCACAAAACAGTCAGCTTCAGTAGGCACGTTGAACCCTAGGGCGCTAAGGCGACCTTTAATGGGGCTTGTTAAAGTTGAGGCATGTATAACGGTGAAAGCAACCAGGATAAGGCGCTCCGACGCTCGTGCTGGGTCCTCCACGTGTCCTGCATGCAAAAGACGCCTGGCATCAAAGGTGTACGGTCGCCTCAGTGAGACGATTCTTCCCCACAGAGTCTCACCTTGGTGGACTTTGGGTGTATTCCCTAGTGCATCCTGCAGCCACAGGCCATCTTTGGCCCAGTCGGGCGTATCGAGGGCCTGTACCAGTGAGTGGATTGGGCCATTACGTGTGTCTCTATGCGGTGCACCTACCATGCCGTACCTCAGAACGTAGGTAGTGTACTTGTGTTGGGGTGCAACCCAGTGAATGTACCTGTTGACAAGTAGGTTGAAGAAGGGCATGTTCAGGGAGTGGGTGAGGGTAGAATCGCGACACCTTGGACTAGCGCCTCCTACAACATACCTACAGCCATTGGGACCTCTCTTGAGCTCAGAACCTGGCAGCATCCTAAGAAGTTTGATTATGTCAAGCTGACACGTTGGCCTGGTGCTTGCATGCAACAGGTGGAGGGCTGCATGTTCGACGGGTTGGAGTCGACGGTCCTGAGTTATTAAGCCAAGTGACTGGTCCTGGGGCCTCAAAACCGGTGTACTTGTATCAATCTCCGTGTCATCGTCAGAATCCACAACAATTGGGGAAAGATTAGACACAGTACGACCTAGGAGTGGGGCGGCAGTGGGTTGGGGCACAGGTCTACCCGGAGAGCACAGATCCAGGGGCTCCGTGGGGCTACGTTTGAGTGGAGGCGCAAAGGACATGACCCGGGCAGAGGAGCTTGACTACACCTAATGCATGAAAGGGGCTTCGAGCCTTGAAACTGGCGGTATGCGGTTCAGCATTTCACTGGAGGGGGCCTACATGGGGTGGTGGCTCATAGACCTGCGCTGCAGCTGCAAAAGCTTCCCTCGGACGGTCCTGTTTTTTGCAGACGTGGACTGCTAGTGACGTCCCTGGTCGAGAGCCCTCAATTCAGATGTACAAGAGGGACAGTGCAAAAGCAAGGCGACAGTGCGGCAAGGAAAGGCAGTGCAAGGAAGGCAGTCAGTACAGGGCAAGGACAGTGCAAGGACAGGCAGCCAGCGCAGCAAGTTGCATCAGTGCAGAGCTGAACAGAAACAGAAAATCATCACTCCTAAGTAGAAGGCCTGCACTGGGCTATGTTGCGTGCGATGCTGCAAAACTGCACTTCACAAGCCAAAATCTACCAGACACCATGGCCTTTGGATCTCTAGCTCTCGACGCCGTGGCCCTCCGCCTCCTCGCTGGTTGAGCGCCTGTGTCAGCGTGTCGAGGTTCGTGAGGAGCACAGGCGGGGAGCGCGGTGCCGAGCCTCCGTGGATCTGTGACACATGTCCTCCCAAGCCCACTTCCTCGACCAGCGGTGTGTACGTCGGCGCCGGCGGAGGTCCGCGGGCTCTGCTGTGGCTGCTCTGCTGGAAGCTAGGCGGCTGTTGCGGCGCTGGCGTTGGAGAGGGCCTGGGCTGCGTCTGCGCCACCACTCTGTCCAGGCTGGTCTGCACCTCGCTGAGGGCGCGCAATCTCATGCCCATGATCTCACTGTGCTTGTCCAAGGCCACACCCACCTCATTGACGTTGTCCAAGAGGCCTGTGATCAAGGACTCAATCTTTGTGACCTTACTCTGGAGCTCCTCCTCCTGCCCGGCGACCCAATGGAGCGTGTGGCTCGTGTCATCCGCCACCTTCTTGAGCTCCTGTTCCCACGGGCTGGGGTCGCCCTTGGCCAAGAGGTTCAGGGTCCTCTCGATCATGTCAGCGCCCCTTCTGATGACCGGGGTCACATTCTTGATCTCCGCCAAGATGGCCGATCTGTGCCCCAGCGCATCCTTGCCGAGCTCCTCGTTCTTGTCCTTGAGGCGCACGATGAGCGCGTGGTCCTCCCTGAGGTAGCCCGTGACATTGTCCACCTTGGTGACGAGGGCGGCATGCTTCTCATTGGCACTGGCCTGGGCTTCCGCATGCTTGTCGGTGGCCAGCTTTTGCACTTCCTGGAGCATGTCGGTCAAGGCCGTATGCTTCTCGTCACACAAGTGCTTCGTGAGTGTCTGGACCGCTTTCATGGAGTCCTTGAGCTGCTGGATCTCTTGACTGGCGTCCGGGCTGCCGTCCTTGCTTGAGGATGGGGCAGTGGCTTTGTCCTTGAGCCAGTCCTCCACTGCCTTCTGCATCTTCGCCGTTTGTCCCTGGCTCCACTGGATGGACCGAAGGCTGTCCCAGATGTCTGAACCGAGGCCACTGACGTCCAGGGCAGCTGGGCCTGAGGCCAGGTCCTTTACCGCCTTCTCAAGGGCAGTGAGCTTGCTCTGGAGTGCCTCGGTGTCAGCGGTGAGCTTGCTTTGGAGTGCCTCGGTGTCGGCGGCGAGTTTGCTTTGGAGCGCTTCGGTGTTGGGTGGGACCACCCCTCTCTGCTCAAGCATTTCCACCTTAGCTGCAAGCTCTTCCAGGCGTGCTCCGAGGTGTTCCTTGACGTAGTCGAGCAGGAGCTTCTGCGTGTCTTCCATGATGTTGGTGATATGGACTTTGACACTTCCCTGCAGACTTGTCATGAGGCTTCGGAGGAAACTACTCTGAAAGCCCCATAGGATGACCAGGCTGACCACACCCATGATGGCGAACAACCCCAAAGTAGAGGTCTGGGGAAGCACGGCCACCGCGTGCGCCTTCTGCACAAAGTCTTGCATGTAGTCCACGGCGTTGCCAGCCTGGCTCATCCCTGCGAATTGAGTGCGCGCGGCCTGATTGTCCCCGTGATCCATGGCGATCTGGCGACAAGAGGGAGAGGTCGGGGCGCGGAGAAAATGATTTGCTCGATGCGGCAAGTGCTGCATGACACAAAGGTTCACTCAGCGAAAACGGACTTACCACATTACTGGTCCGACCTGCCCCCCCCCCTCCCCTCTCTAGCCGAGCCATTGCACGAAATTGGGCATGTCAGAGCGTCCTGTTACGAAAGCTTGACTGTGATCCAATGTACAGAAAACCTTACAGTAGTGCGACAAAGCGGCCCCAGCCTTTGCGAAGCGGTCAGCTACTTCGTTAAGTAAGATGTTGCTATGGGCCTTGACATGTCTTGCTTCCACTGTGACACAGAGCTCGCTCCAAAGACAGATAATCTCGTTCGTTACAGAGGCGTAGTGTGTCCCCTGAAAGGCTCCTTCCGAGATTTGCAGGACGTACTGGGAGTCAGTGCAGTAGCATACCGGGATGTGGGGATGCTTCTGGCGAAAGGTCCTGATCATGCGAAGTGCTTGGGCTGCAGCTTGAAGTTCAGCTTGTATGTTGGTGCAGGGCCTGCGGATTTTGAAGTGACAAACAGTCATCTTACTTGTGTCCCCATAAGGGGGCAGAAGGACAACGGCCCCTCCACCATCGCCCGCCTGGCCCTTGCGGTTGTTAGACGCACTCCCATCCGAGTAGACACGCAGGACATGTTCTTCATCTTGGTCATCAGGTCCTGAGTCTGGAGCCTCGCTGAGTCTCAGAAAGGAGACAGCAAAGGGCTCCTCAATTGGTGGGTGTCTCGTGTGCAAGAGACTGAACTTGTCCCCATGTTGGACAAGCTGACATCCACGCAAATCTATGGTTTCGGGTGCTTCACGGTAAAACTTGTTGCTTTGGACGCCGGTTTGTGTAGTCCAATGCTGTGTAAAGGCTTTCCATGTGTCTCTGTCAGACGCTCCTCGTAGCCACGAAGTCGGCGGAGAAGCACCACTGTCCTTGAGGTACTTTTCCCACGCGTTCTGCAGGAAGCGACTGACATCTGCACACAGGCTCTTGGTTCTGCCTACCAACCTACGCACAAAGGGCCCATTCGCGAAATGCCACTCTGGGTCTCGAACACGTAACATGACGGCAATGGGGATGGAGGCAGACGAGTCATATCGTGCTGCATGTCCCCAGTACCCAAAAAAATGCGCGTGCATGTTCCCCTTCCCATGTACGGTGCCCAACCTCCTGTGCTGCCACTCTACTGGCTCTTCTTCTGGCAATCCAAGAATCCAAAGAACCCTGAAAAGGATCCGGCGAAAATCCCAAAACTGCGAAAAGAAAGGATGTTTGGACAGTACGCAGGAACTGTTGGACAGCATGTGTGGGACGGACCGCTGGGCTAAGCCATCTCCATCGTGATGTCACGAATGTGTCCAGTAGCCTGAGTCTTTGAGTCAGGCCAACTGTGGCTTGCCTGAGGATGCGAAAGTATGCCCAGAAGGCATTGGTAACCTTGGCCATCCTTGCTGTAAGGGTAGCGAGCCCTGTGAGTTGAAACCCGACCAGGACCCCTAGAAAGATGATGGTCTCCTCCCATCGAACCTCGGCATGGCCAACTTGGAGGGGTACTTTTGGGAGTCGTGGTGTCTGAATGTAGCAGCACTTGCGCCAATTTAACCTGAGTCCGATGGCACCCAGTGCCTGGCTGCTATCCTGTAGAAGTCGTAAGGCTTGGGGTCTTGCTTGATGTAGCTAGCAGTACGAGATCGTCCGCGAAAGGGGTCAGGAACAACTTGCGGTTGTCTTGCGTGACAAGCCACGTAGGTTCTTGTTCCTGCCATTTCTCGTTAGCGGGCACTAGGTAGTGGTCTACACAACGTGCAAAGAGTTCGGCCGAATAGCTGCTTCCTTGCAGTACTCCTTGGAGCAATTGTTGTGTCCATTTGGTGCCTTGGAGCGATAGGTCTACACTGCTGCTCCTCACGATTTCAAGAAGGAGCTCGGCTTCGCGACTTCCCTGAGCTAGGCTAAGGAATGCTGCAATGGCTTCATGGGACAGCGAATCAAACGCGGCCGCTACATCTAGTTTAATGATGACAAGTGGTTTCCCATATTGCTCAGCCAGCCGCACGGCTTGCTGGACCGCACACGCCGCGTCCAACAACTGCCTCTGCGGCACACCTCCAACTTGAAAGGCCTGATTCATCGGCAGTTGTGGCCTGAGTCGCAACATTAGTGCTTTTGTGAACACCTTTCCCACAGTGCTAGAAAGCACTATGGGTCTCAAGTCCGAAGGCGACTTGGGAGCGGAAGTTTTAGGCAAAAAACAGACATGACTGCGCAGCCACCCCTCCGGCACTGGCGTGAGCCCCAACAGGATCCCATTGAACAATTCGAGTACATGTTCACTCAGCTCGGATTGCAAGAGCATCTGGACTGCTTCGTACGACACTCCATCTGCACCAGTATTTTTATTATGCTTACAGAGGAATGCCACGTCCATGAGCTCCTCTTTCGTTAGTAGTCGTGGGCTCATGATGGGTCCCGCACGGTGCCTGAACAGCGCCATGGCCAGATTTCGGGGTTGGGGGCTGACGGGCGTGTACTTCCTTTGGTAGAAGAGTCTTAAGTCTGTGACTGCCTTAGTCTTGCCTCCCGCGCGGAAACACTACGAACCTTGCGTGTAAAGGGCAGAGTTGCGCTTGCGGAAGTACGAGATGGCCCTGTAGTCTCCAGCCGCGCTTTTCTGCAGGAGTTCGGTGAGCCATTCCCTCTTTGCGTGTTTGCGGGCGTCAGCAATTTGCTTGGCCAGTTTTCTGGATTCAGGGCCTCGTGCCTTTTTACGTTCCTGGATGAGATGCTTGATTTCGGGTGGGTCTACAAACCTACAGCTTGAGATTCGTTTGGAGCAACTACTACACAGCTTCTCAATGGCATGCATGTCCAAGTCCTTCATGGATAAGTCGAGCTCAGAGGCGAGCTCCGCGGCCTTGGTCAATAGGGTGGGACCATGGGTCCACCATTTGCCACACCTGGAATTCTGAAACTTACTGTGGCCTTGTGCTGGCAGGGACTGTATGCTTATTGTCGTCGCGCAATGGTCAGATCCAATAACTTTGTCGGATCCATCCACTACTCTGTCGTCCGTGGTTTGCATGGAAGGCGACGCAAACAGCACAAAATCAATTCGGGACTGAGCACCTCTCGTGTTAGTCCACGTAGGAACCTGGGGTCTTGAGTGCTCCAGACCTAATGTGCGGAGCAGTTGCCCAAAGGGCACACCTCTTTCGTCCACGTTCACAATGTCGAGAATGTCGTAGTTCAGGTCATGCACTACATATACAAATCTCATCGTGGTATCTACGTGCAGCTGTAAATTGAATTAGTTCTTCGACTTGTTGTTGCCAGACCTGCAGGCAGTCCTCACGAAGCCTGTAGGGCAAGTGAATTGATGCAAGAAAGTGTCGTGCCCCTTGATCTTTAAGGATGACCCCTGTACCGGTGCAGAGGGCCTTCGTTGACTCAACCTTTCCAAGCCACGTTGTCGGTATGCCTACCGCTGAACCTCGAAAGGCATGTGATGGGGTGCAATAGAAGAAAGTATACGACTGGCCGGACAAGAAAATCTCGTGATGAAAAACAACATCATTCGAACCACATCGTTCGGGAAGACATCCTAATTCCTGGAGGCCAATAATCTGAGAGCCTTGAAAGTCGAGCAGATCCCAGACCCTAGCCAAATCATCCAGACCCTTTCCCCGGAGGTTCCAGGTCATCGCATGCATCTGACGTGGCTTGGCCTTGGTCGGGAGTCAAGCTCCCCGCCCCAATGGGGTGGCATCCGGTCCGTACTCCAACCACATCTGTTGTAGGGACTCTTTGGGTCGCTGTGTGATGTGTGCGTACGCTTCCGAAGACACAAACCACACGGTTTGATTGCCTTTAGAATCCTCAATGACTTGATCTGTAGGCGCTGGGTCATGCCCATCGTCCATGCTGCGCAACATCCTGGTCTGCCCAACAAAGACTTGACCCCTCCAGACTATCTCCGGCTCTGGCCAACGCGCTCCCAGCTCCCCTGTTGGCAGGGTGCTGAAAAAGTTCTTGGTAAGTACTATGGCCCGAATTCTGATCCTCTCTTCAAGCGACCTGTCTTTCTGCACCCACAAGTTACATTGAGCCTGCCCCTCAATCCCGCTTTTACTCTTAAGTGCCTTGAGCTTATCAAGGACTTTGGTTTGTAGTTGCCTACGTCGGGGAAGGTCGGGAGTGTTATTGAAATCAAGCGTGACGCGAAGAAAATTCGTGCGACCCGACGGGCCTGACATGTCCTTGAGTAGTTCTCCCAAACCTGCCGCTTGGAATAGGTTTTTTACTTCTTCCTCAGCTTCGGAAACCCTGGCGTCTGTCCAGCCTCCAATTACCAAGCCTAAGTCCTGGTCAGGCGCTCGGAGTGGGTCGGAGAAGTTGTTGTTAGGGTTGCTTCTGGGGCTTCTGGGACTAACATTTCCTCCATGTCTGCTGCCACGTGGGGTATCAGGTGCCCTAGGAGGGGTCATAGACCTAGACTTGCGATCGAGTTCGACAACTGCTTTTTCAAGAGCGGTAATGCGATCTAGTGTGGCTTCATGATTATCAGTATGCTCCTTTGCGATGGCCTCGAGTGTCGCAATTCTTGTGTCATGCTGTGATACACTAGTACCTAGCTGCACACAGTAGTCATGGGTACGATCGCTCTTAAGGTGAAGTCCTTGGATGGAATCCGTTAAACCCTTCAACCACTCGGGAGCAGAGTCAGTTGTCCTAGCCAACGACGGGAAAACTCCAGCTGCAGGGTGTTCGGGCAGGGAGGGCGGGGGGTTCATCCGAGGTTCAGCACCTTGTAGTTCATCATCATCATTGCTTGTCAGGTCGAAAACTTCATGTGTTGTGCCTACCCTGGGGGCGGAATCCATAGGCGAGTCCTGTTGTGTTTCCGATTCTTTGATTTCGAGCTTAATCTTCTTGGGTTCGGGAGCCTTTTTGTCCGCATCTGCATCCGAGGACTCTTGTCTGTTAGCGATCTGGCCTTGTTCAAGGACAGAATGATGGCTGCTAGTCACGGGTGGAAGTTGGGTCCTCTCATGGTTCTCTCGGGGGTCTGACTTGGATCCGGCAACGGGGGGACGAGCCAGCGCTCTCTCAGGCTTGGGTGTTCTCTCTCGGGTGCGCCCTCTCTCGGCTCCATCACGCGGCATGATAACCGAAACAGCAGCAAGAAGCAAGTGCAAGGTGGCAAGGTGGCAGTCAGTGCAAGGCAAGGCAGGCAGTGCAAAGGAAAGGAAGAACAGTGCAAAGGAAGGACAGTGCAGTACGCAGACGAGAGGGCCAAGCGCAAGGAGTGAGGGAGAGAACGCGAGCCCGGACTCGCTAGGGCGGGGGGGTCTTGTTCCGAGTACTTGGAGGACTGATAGTCTCGAGCCGACACTTGAGCCGTAGCCATTTATACCATGATTTTATGATAAATGCATGTATGTCCATACAATATCTATATGTACATAGGCACAGTGACAAGCATGGCTGCAGTTGCACAGAGTGGCCTTAGCGGCCATTCGCCCGACGACGAAGCGTTCAGTGTTCGGCACTCAGGCGCGGACTGGCCGGGACTGAAGCAATATATATATATATATATATACATACATATCACATTCATGTTGCAATGTTGCTTTCCACTTACTAGTAGCTGCTATAGTACAGGCCCCAGTTGCTGTTGTCACTCCAAGGCTGGCCTTCGAGCGCGGCTATATCGCTATATTTGTGCAGGACGATCTTTAATCAGCCACAGTCTGTGGGTCGGTGAGGCTGCGGAGATTTGGGTGTTGATAAAGATACTGCTCAAGCGAGGATCCGGGCTTTGAGCAAAACGCCACGGACAGCCAGATGCAAGCATTCAGGCCTGCGGTGCCTGGTATATCACATCACTCTTTGTACTTCGTAACGGCTAATAGCGACCCGAACAGCATCAGCTTTTCAGGAAAAGTCGTGGATGTCGCAGAGCCTTGGGTTCGAATTTTGAACATGCTTCCTAAGCCAATTTTGCAGATACTGTGATGGGTTACTGGGTTATGGCAACAGCAAGAGCACGGTGGTACCCACCTCCCTCCCAAAAACTTCAACCAAAAAGAAGCTCACCTGCATGGCCTGGGACTCCTCGAGGATGGGCAAGCCTCGAACGAGCATCGAGCTGGTAACGTAGGGGCCTAGATAATTACCAAAACAGTTTGGGGGATCCATATTATAAGTATAGTGTAGTGTGCCCCAACACCCTATTCTAATTATTAAGGCCCCTGTAGTATTTACAAGGCTGGCAAATCTGCACGGTGATCGGTTAAAACGACCAGGGGCCAAGTAGGCTACGCACGCACCAAATTTGAGCTAGTATTTTCGACTCTCACTCTCGCACGAAGCAGGCAAGGTAAGCTAGTATTCAAGGCCTTCGAAACGACGAATCTTGGATCCATTTTAGAGGTTCCGCACTTTTGGGGGACGTCAGCCTTGCGTGGCACTCGCCCAACTGGCGCCCAGCCTCTGCGACCTCGAGTCTTCTTTGACCCCTGGAACCAAATAGCATCCTGGTGAAAAAAGTCTTACCCAGAGTTCGACAACTCCGGCGTCGAGCCCGCAAAACCCAACTCAACCACAGAGCACCCATCTACCACTCCAAGAAGATCAACCCACTTTGTGTTCCCAGGCCCTTGGCTTGCCTGCGCCAGCCGTCACGGTCTGGGCTGGTGGGAAAAGGGGTCGGACCTCAAAAGCCCGAGACACTTCCACTAGACAGGACATCGCCGCAAAGGCCTGTGTAGATAAATGTCTACTTCACGCGGAAATTGGCCGGAACACGGGAGCCTTTCAGGGTGACTGCACCGAATTCGAAAGTACTAGATTGGCCTTGAAAGTTGCTGGTTTGCGTCTGTTTGCGTTTCAGGCTCTGCATTCTAACCTGGGCTCTGAGATGCTCCCGCAAAAAAAAACAGTAAAACTGGGTCACTGGGTCAGTGTCTCAGGAGCATTATGAGAACCCTTCTGGCATGGTACAGTTCAGTCGACGTCGAATGCGGGCTCATACTACAAATAGTGTCTTTGCAAAGAATGATCCCGAAATCCTGTCACACGATTAGCAGAGGAACAACGCAACACAGCCGGCGCTGCAACTTTGCGGCAGCTGCATGCAATGTCAGCAACTGAAACGTGGTGGCACAAAGCCGAAGCAGAAGTCCCGCGTTGTGAGGCCCGTGCACAGCCCCCAAGAGCGCGCGCGAAGTCAGCCTCCCATCACGAGACACCGAGCACCCAAGGTCATAAGGCGCCGCAGTCTGAGCTGGGCATCTGGTGCAGCCGCCTTTTGAGGTGTAAGCCTAAGCCCTAAGCCTACCGCAGCATGCGGCTGCAGGGCCTAGAAGGTCTCTGAAAGCCAGGCACACTGCTGGATGCTCCAAGAAAGCCGACCAAGTTAATGTAGGGGCCTTAACAGTCAGAATGGGGTTTTGGGGTCCATTATACTATGATTATATCATAAGTATCATAAGGAACCCCAAAAATCGTATAGGTAATTATTTTGGCCCCTATATTAAGGGTGATAGGGCCCGCAAGACCAAGCACCCCGAAACTGGACCACCTGTGTGTCCCCCACGAAATTCTCTGTTTTCTGCCCTCCTCGTTTTATGTCTGGTGGTGGGTATTATGGGGGAAGCATATTGACGTAAGCCGCAAAGGCTCCAACATCACCGTTACGCAAGTGAGGGCCAACCTGGAATATCCAAGTTCGCAAAAGTGCATAGATAGTTTATCTGCCTTAAGGAGCGAATTCGGGGATCCTGCATCCTTACCCGAAAACCGACTGCTCTAAAGAAGAGAATCTCAAAATGAAACTCCTGTGCTCGAGATTTCGAGGAACCCCCAGGGATCTTTTTCCTCCATAGGCTCCTCTGACGCTGGGCCATCGTCTACAAGGCTGGAGCACCTGGCACACCAGACCTGGGATGTCTTTGGCACAGTTATGAAGGTCTGAAGGCTCAACAATGGAATATTTTCCTACGACATTTCCCATACAATGCCATACAATTTATACGCTCCTAAATAAACACTATAGGCCTTAAGCCCACTATATCGTGGGAGCAATGTTCCCGTGTGGAACACAGGGGACGAAGGATTTACCGTTACAAGGGGAGCTTCCGACTGGCACATGTGATGTCAACAAAGCTTCGAAGAGCAGGAGAAGGAACCTCATTTAGGGCCTGGTGCAGGATCGCTGTGCGATCTATCGTGGTCAACTTGTGCTGCTGTCATCGCGGAAAACTCTCTCAACGAGGCGAACTTACACCCACAGCCCCACAGATGTGTACATGCAAACATCCACATGAACACAGACCCAAGTGATCTCTCGCGTTCTGTATTTCGCTGGGGCTGGGGAGGGAACAACCCCTCCTCTCGCGCTGGTGCGCCCCCGCCTACGAGTATTGCGGGGGTGCCAAGAGCTCTCGCTCTCTCTCTCTCTCTCTCGCATTTCATCTCCGACTTCAAGACTCCGTAGAAGTTTTAAAGCATTGCCGCAGACTCTGGCCGAACAAAGTGAGCGGAACAAAAACAGCGAATCAGTTTCCATGCTGTGAAGACATCCAAGCCAAGGCTCGCTCAGCCGAACTATCCTGCCTTGCTCATTGCACAAGAGCATGACCTCGCGTTGCCGGAAGTACTACAGAACCGAAATCAAAACATTGATGTTCAACGAAAGGCCGTGCAACAAACCTCCCACCGTTTAGCTCAGCACCGAGGGTTCATGGCAATGCCCACAACTCACTGGGATTCTACGTTCCGAAGTGCTACAAAGACGCTCGATGCACCTTCGGGCCCCACAAGCAACTGGGAACTTGTCGCAGCGTTGAGGGTTCAGGGAATTTTAAAATTCAGCGTTTGGGGGCTCAAAGCTTTTAACTCCGAGTTTAGTGGCACTTCTTCTGGAAGTGCTGTTCGCAGATTGGCGACAAAAGCCAAGCCGCAACTGAGGCGATGCTTAGGTCCCCTTGTAGTCCTTGAAGCTTAGATCTTACACCATGCTCGGCTTCTGGCGTTGCAGCTGTTGGACAGGCCGATGACAATCTGCGGCATGTCGCGGGAGGGTTGGGAGGGGAGAGAGGCTCACTCTACTCATCTGCACAATGAAGAGGCCTATTCAGACTCAATGCCTGAAGACGCGGATTTCTTTCCACCATGACAAGAGCCTGAAGCCTCTCAACACTTCACAGCAAGTACAGCTCTCTGTCCAGCGGGACTGGAACCGAGCAGCGATTCCTCTGCTCAGCCCACGTACCCTGCATGCCTGCTGTGGGTCCTCCTCCGCCTCTTCCGAGGGGAGGTGCACGTCTTGCTTGCCCCTGGGTGCCGAAGTTCCAGCATAGGGGCTGAGATCTGGGCCGAGCCCTTGCTAAAAGACTGGGGCCGTCTTGGCAAAACGAATTCGACCCATATCTCTCCCATTCTCTACCCAGGAAGCTGCAAGCTGGAAAGTCAAATGCCGCCCTGGGGCCCTAACACTTTTAAAGTTGGATGGAGGTCGAAGTTTGATTGAATATCTAAACATCATGTAGCCAGATTGAGCCATGTTTTCTAAGCCTCAGGAGTTCAGACCTACGGTGGGGTTAGGAATCAAAAGCCGGTGCTCATTACTTCACAGCTTCCCAGACATGATTCCTTTCTGTTTCATTGGATGTAACACGACAAACATACATGCCCGAAGCCTTTTTACTGCTGGGCTCAGGTCTAGCCATGCCCGAAGCCGGAAGCCCAAACCTCACCTGTGTCAAGCGTCCAAACCCCAGGTTTCCACTGAACCCAATCATTACCTCCTGAGACCGGATCTACCGGCCACCCTGCCTAAACCGGAAACAATCCGTGTGGGGGCTCTTGGGACAGTCTCGCACATGTCTGCAGGAATCGCACCGGCAGGAAGTGCGCAGAGCAAGTGCAGATGGGCTGCTCGCCGACAACCTTGGCCAGCAAAGGCAGTATCCTCGGTTTCTGGCAAAGGCTCATCAGAAGGGTCGGCCCAGGAAAGTGAGAGCAACATGCCTTGAATGCATCTCTTGCGGCCACGTGAGGAGGTCGTGGCTTCGGATCGACACAGGTTTGGAGTGAGACGCTGGCTCAGCACGCATCCGCTCGGCCTCAGCCCTCTGATAGCGCCAAGCTGTACGGACAAATGTCGATGCTTAAGCAAGGAACCGGCAACGTGCAGCGGCAAATACCTGGGGTGGTTATGTATGTGTGTGTGTGTGTGTGTGTGTGTGTGTGTGTGTGTGTGTGTGTTTGACAACAAGACCTCAAATCCTGCTGACTGCTGCCCGCACACCTCAGCACGCCATCGATGCCTTGCTCCGATCGCATCGCTGAAGGGCACAGCGAGAGAAGCCTTAACAGTCAGCAGTGGCTGGTTGAAAGCAGGGGATACATCCATGCTTATCATCTGGGTGGTTTGGGACTGCTTTGTTTTTTGAAGGCAAACGGAGGGAGCCGTCCAAGTTCTTCACATGTGCTCCTAGACGGAATTTCAGCCACGTCCGAATCCAAGGAAGGTCCCGTGCAGTAGGGTGGTGCCCCAAAGCACCTTTGGCTGGCGGTTTGCTGTGTGTGTGTGTGTGTACGTGCGTGTGTCTGTCTGACAGCCGAGGTATGTGTGGAGCAGCGTGGAAGGCGCACCAGAAAATCAGAACACCCCCTCTCTGACTTTCCACCTATTGGCACGTTGCTTTACTCAGCATAGTGGATCCTTTAGACTCGAGCCTAAACTTAACTGGTATTCCAGGCCGAAGCCCTGAACTCGTCAGCCACAAGACTCCAGCTGGGCAGACTCATCAAAGAAGCGCTCGGCCAAGCGCAACCGCTCCTGCGGCTCTCGACTTTCAGCACGCGAAGAAAAACTGACAATACAGGGCTAAACCACGTTTGACCATGGTTGTGAACATACCACCTGATAAGATTGAGCATGGCCACATGTCATCCGCCAACACCCAAAAGCATATGCCACCATGCGGATATCGTAATCGCATCACAGTGGCTTGTGGCAACAGTCGTCGTCGCCGCTTGTTGCAGTCGTCATTGTCGTCGTCGTTCCAGTAGCGAAAGAGGGGACGTAGCCGTAGTCATCCGGATCGTGGTTGTAGGTGGTGGTGCTTGTGGCTGTGGTTGCGTTTGCTGCTGATCTTGCTATTGTCATCTACATCTTATTGTCGATGATGCTGTTGCTGTGCAATAGTTGCAGTCACAGGTGGTTTTCGCTGGTGTTGTCAGCTTCTCCGCCTGTAATGAAAGTTGTAACTGTTGGCCCTGTAGCGTTTGTCGCAGCAGCCGTCGTCGTCATCCTTGCAGCACTGCTAAGGCCCTACTAATTCTACCACTTCTGCATTTGCTGCTGCTGCTGCTGCTGCCGCCACCACCATCAGGACGGCTACAGCGACAACGTTTTTGCTGACACTGCTCCTCCTCCACGAATGCTTCTGCCACTGAAACAGCGACAGCGACAGACTACAGCGGTACTTCTACTGCCACTACTACTTCGACGACGAGGGCGACCACGAGGACGTGGAGGGTGTTGACGAGTAGTGGGGGCAGAAGTTGGAGGAGTGGCAGCAATTGTCTTTACAGTAGTTGTTGCAGTCCTGGCAGGTAGCAAGTACTGAACAGCAAGCAGACGTCGCTGCAAAGAGCTCTCGCAGCAAGTCAAGTAGGAGCAAGAGTACGAATGGGTACGAACACTACAGTACCATCCGCGGGCAGAAGACAGCTGCTTCCCCTTGAAGTGGCCCACTTGACCGTGAATGGGCACCCCAAGTCTCATGTCCGGCCTTCAAACCACCGAAATGCCTCCCAGACAAGACTAGAGCCTGAGATCCGGAAGCCCCCAACCAGCCTGTGCTTGCAAGACAGGTGAATACTGGGGCCTCAATAAGTGGAATCGGGTCTTGGGGCCCATTATACTATAAATATACTAAGGAGGCCCCAAACTAGTATAGGTAATTAGTATTAAGGTTCCTCGACCCTTACTTGGCCTCCTCAGGTATGGGCCCTTCAATCTCGCGATGCTCCTGTCATGAGCCCGGAACAGTCGCTCATGTGGGATTTTTGTGGCACGTAATCTCACTGCTAGAGCCTATGTGGGTTTGGGGTTTGGCTTTTGGAATACCAGCGAAAGGAAAATTGTGAATTCTCTTCTTGGTACTGCAAGAGAACAGCCGCTGTTCGTCAGGCTCTGTAGCCCCTTTCACTCCAGACTTCCACCTTTTTGGGACCCGGGCTTGACTGGCATTCGTGACGACAGCTACGATTCCCGGTTTCCATTGCATGTCTTTTTTGGATGCCCTGCACCACATAGCTGGAGTGCTCCTACGGACCAAGGCCGATCAGATCAGCTGGGACCCGACACCCATGCCAGATCCGAGATTGCACAAGCTCAGCATACACACATAAGTTGCACAGGAATCAATCAGAAAGGCTCTCTTGCAATAGCGTACATCGAACCACAAGACTATTGGCTAGTATATGGTGGCACCATGAACGCGAGCAATCCAATAGCACGAGCAGGGGGTCTAGCTGGCTAGCCATGTATCCAAAGGCTGGCTCAAGGGCTTTATGGCCTTTTTGGAATCGAGAAACTAAGTAATCATAGTCATAGTCCTTGACTAAGAACTTCCTGGAAAGGAGACTGCAGTCTAGCTACTCTACTTGTCACCATAATAGGTATTCGATATCAAGGCCCTTAGAGCAAGGTGCCTTAGCCCCTCCCAAAACCTTCTTCAACACCATACCCTCATGAAAGCCGGCAACACCCTTCTCGACCCTTGAAGGATCCCCCTTGAAAGGAACCCATTTTAAAGGAATCGTTAACTGAACCCTTTTACAGGACTCCTTAAACGACCCCGTCCTTCATCAGCCACCAGTTCAAGTCTTCCCAAAGAAGACGCAAGGCCCGGCGGGAGCCCCTCGCACGAACTCGACGAAAGGACTCCTTCAAACTCCGGCGAGTCATGTTCACAATATAAAGTCACCCTTTTTGCACAGGCTTGATTGGAGCTCGCCGGGCCAGGTTGCCCCCTAAACCCTAAACCGCAATATAAAGGCTTGAGCAAAATCGAGAACTGTGTTGGGAGTTTTGAAGTTGTAGACTGTTGATCTGTGACGGAGCATATTTTGAGAATTATACGGTAAGTTGTTCTGGCCCCTGCCTTCTAGTCACTATAGTCTGACTTACGAAGTAGAGTCGAGCTACAAGACTCCTTGGCTTGACGTGTTCGGGGATTGCGGAGTAACTTCGGCGCCAGTCGAACCTCGTCTGTGTGGGCGAAAGGTGCATCCTTGTGAAGGCTCGTTGTTTCTGCATGAGGAGAGATCGACTAAGCAGCTTTCCACCGACTTCCTCCATGTCAAGTCGATAACTGCCAAGACACACTGTGACTGTGACTTATGATTGAAAAATTGTCCCGAACCCACCGATTCAGAAAATGCCGATGTTTGGCAAATGTTGGTTACAACCACCCAAGCAATGCGGTCCAGGTGAATTACCAAACCCTTGTGCGCAACTGCGCATCCTCCCGCCCAGTCTGGCAGAAAAAGGCCTACACTTGGCCTAATTACGGACCTTGCCGCACACTGAACACCCAGCGCACTGCGACGGAGCCGTATTGGTCTCCTTGTGGTACTCTGCGATCTTGCTCCTCACACCAAACCTCTCAGTCCTAAGACGCTCGTGCCGACTTGTGCTCGGTCTCGGAGCTGCTCTAAATTGGCGAGGGCGTTTGCGAAATCCGTAAGGCCGAACGCCTTACGCCCAAAAGCATTCCGAATTCCAAACCCTCAGTCCCAGCTGCAACTCCCCGAGGCGGGCTTCGACTCGTGGTGCAGAGGCTACCGTGGACGCATCCTGGGCGCAACCGACGACGACGACGACGACCCCTTTGTCTCATCTTCTGCTCTATCTCCGGCTCCCACTCCTATACTCCACAAGACATGACCGCACCAAAATAAGAGTACAAGCTATAATGTGTGCATGCAGGCATGTATGTACTTGGGTACAGGCATGTACGTATGTGCATATGTATGTTTACTATGCATGCATGCATGCATGTATGCGCATGTGTATGTTTATGTACAGTGGTGCGAAATATTCTATGTACATTGGCGCCAAATATGTGCATGTTGCCGACGTTCCTCGTCGTTCGCCTGCTGCTGTCCTAGTCCTAAGAACCCGTCTGCTACTACTACGAGGATGGCTGCTACTGACATATGACTAGCATGTTGGCAGAGGGACATTCGACAGCTATGCTAGGGTGCAAGTCTCACCAGCATATATAATTGCAAGTTTCAACGGAGATCTCCTGTCTGCGAAATTGAATGGGTTCGGGCTTGGGGTGCGTGAGTGTGGCCTTGCAGCTGGCCAGCAGCGCGAAAGTACAGGGATGGTAGCAGTTGAAGCAAGCTGCAGATGGTGAGCAATTCTCACCTCCAATACACTGTCAGCGGGCCCGTAGAAAGGATGCGGCTCTTGAAAGTTCGGCATGCTAGGCGGTAGTTCTTGGACCGCGGTCGGCAATCCTTGTCTTTTCCCGCAATAGGGCGGCCATGCTGCTTTGTCGTCCCATTCTGGATCGAAGATAGTGCCGACCGTCTTCGTTGCACCTGGTGTGCAGTTGGGGCTTTTAGGCTTTGACGGCAGCCGTACACAGTACCTAGCTCAAAGAACGAATGCCAAAGGCGAGGCTTTCAACGACATCGCTAGACCCTGCGCGTGCGTACCCGGATGCCTCTGGCAATCATCACAGCATCGCAGCCCGTCTCACGGAGCATGCGATCCTGGCATCTGTTGAAGCGCTCCGGGCTGTATTGAAGAGGACCAAGTTCACCGTAACAGATCTGAGAAAACACAGTGCGATTTGGAGAACAAAGCCGCCATCAGAACCATCAATGTCGTCAACTCTGTCAGTCAGCTCCATGAATGGGAAGTTCAACACCATGTGCTGACAGTAAGAGTGCGGCTGTTGTCTAAGATTTGCTGATACAATGTGGTGAATACTGACCTGGCCGTGAATACCTCTACTGCTCATACAACAACAACCACCACCGCAACCCCAACTCGGCTGCCAATGCTACTGCTGTTGCTACTGCTGTTGCTGCTGCTGCTGCTGCTGCTGCTGCTGCTGCTGCCGCTGCTTTTGCTGTTAGTACTCACTAGTACTAGTAATGCTAGTACTGGTACTAGTGGTACTCCTGCTGCTACTACTACTACTACAACTACTACTACTACGACGACGACTACTACTACGACGACGACGACGACGACTACTACTACTACTTTAGCCACTGCTACTGCTACTGCTACTGCTATTGCTACTGCTACTGCTAAGGCTACTGCTAC
>CAJNDV010031359.1:13003-49063 GCA_905221635.1 Symbiodinium sp. CCMP2456 | reverse complement strand
ACTACTACTTCTGCTACTACTACTATGGGCTAAATGCTAAATATCAATGAGAAATAAAAAAAAATGGAACCTCTCCAGTCCATAAAACTTTAAAACATCTCGACTCCAAAAACGACAGACTGCTAGCTAGAACCAAAACCCTGAAGCCCTGAACCCCCAGAAAAGGCAAACCCTCAAAACTCGTTCAATCTTAAAGCTCGAAGCTTGGGCTTCAGGACTGCATGAACCTTAGCCCTGAACCCAAAACGCCCTGGACCCCAAGTCCCTGATCCGAAAGAATGAGCCAAAAAGTGACCCCTTAAACCCTACAAGTCCCCGAGCCGTAGAAAACAGCGCACCCTGAATATCCTAAGGCCTCAAAAACCTGAAGCTTTCAAAAACCTGAATCCGGAAATGACAACCGAACACTAACAGTACCCGTGAAAGACAATGCAACACTGAACCCTTAAAGCCCTAAGCACCAAAATCCCACGCACTCCAAACAGTCTTGAATGGCGCGCCCTTCAACGGCGTGTGCTTGAATTGCACATGCTTCAAGCGTGTGTGCTTGAACTGAACCTTGCCCGTGAATCCGCATCGTGCTCGAATCGGACGTGCTCCAGACGCATGTGCTTGGATCTTATTCGAACGTGTCGCATTGCTTCAGTCGAGATGTGTGCTGGAATCTTTTTTGAAAATACACAGAAACACACACACACACACACTAACCAACTGCTTGTACACCCGAAGGCATGTGATGGGTTTGTGGAACATGGGCAAGTGGACTTCTCCTGTCCCGCGCCGCTCTCTTCCTGAGAGGGCCACCAGCAACATATGCTGCTTAATTGCCGAAGGCTAGAAGCACGGGCAGACGGACTAGATGTCCTGCTTTCCATGCGCGCGTCTACATTTCTAGGTCCTCGGCCTTTCTTATCCGTGCAAAAATTAAGCGGCCTTGGCGGCACAGCGACTGAGCCGGTCGACCTGAGCAGAACGACCGACAGGATGTAACATGATGATCGTATGCAGTGAATCAGTCAGTAGACGCAACGGCACCCAATCGTCGTCACGTTCGACTTGGGCTTGCACTGCTTCCTTGCCGAAGGTGAAGGCCCTTGGCGCTGAGTTGATTACAGCTGCAGCAAACAATGACGCAAACTATCCAGATCATTGTCTGGCGGTCCCAGCTCTTCATCATCTTCTCCGGTCTCATCGTCCTGCTCCAAACTACATTCAATCCATCACTATCATTCCGCATGGCCGTCTGCTCCTCCTGCATCCATGTTGTTACGTCATCGTCCAGCTGCATCATGAAGTGGATGCAGAGGTCTAACGCCTACAGTCTGCATTGCCATCTACAGTTGCCCTCAGCTCCCTCACAAATGTCCAAGAAGGCCTTTTTTGACTCACTTGGCAAAGGCCAATCTATATTGAAGAAAATCATGTTGAATTAGCTCTTCAGCTGCATTCTCCGCTCAAGCGTACTGCCCCCCGGCTGTCGGGAAGCTGAGTGTCGCTCTGGGATTGGAGCACTGTCTGCTCACACGCCGTTCAGGGTAAATGCCTTAATTTGCTTCCTTTGCCGGGCTGCTCGTTGCCTTCTTCGCCTCACAGTCAACACGCAGCATCGCCTATGCAAGCCCAGAACTTCTCCGCAAATGCCCCCACCGACAACCCACCTTGACAGCGTCAGGCTTTTTGAAAAGGTAATGGGCCACGATCCACTCGTTACCATCCTTGTAGCCCCAGAGTTCTGCGCAGGCCATGAAGAAGGCCCTCAGGACAGAGCACGTGGACTCCTTCTTTTGTTCCGCCAACATGCGGAGTAATCGCAGCTCAGTTCGAGCCTCCATCGATTGAACCACATAACTTCAGTGCCTGCACATTCAAGCAACTTCATTTGCTTATGATATCTGATCTGGTGGCTTAAAACTCTGCAAGAAGCGCGACCTGCAGGGTAGGTCTGCTTCAGCAACTCCATGACCTCCGTCCAGATGTTCACCCTCGCTCTTTTCCCAGGAAAAACTTACAATCAGCTAGACGTCAATGAGAGCATGGCCTTTTCGGAGTTCTCGTCAAGATTCTGCAGCCATCCCTCTGCAGTGAGCTGGTAGTGTCGACCATTCACATGCCAGTGCTTCTCCTGTCGACCCGATGTTGGAAAGCATGGTGCAGAAATTGTCTATTCACGAAGCCAGGCTCCAGCTGCAAATGCCGCTGAAAGTAGAAGAGGAGGTCGGCAGAAGGCATGGTACCCCCCGCGAAGAAGTACCGAGCCATCCAGTCTGCACAATTTACAATCCGAGCTGAGCTTGTAAGATGATACATCGCATGCAATGTCCCTAGAGGGGTGGAAAAGGGTAGGCGTCAGGGTAGGGAAGGGTAGCATAAGGAGATGATGCAGGGACATGAGGTGGATAGGCACACGAACAGGACATGCCATTGCGAGCCTGCTTCAGATCTGGCCACGAAGTGGTACGGAAAGCGGGTGTGCCTTGCCAATAAACGACACGATCAGGTCCCACTATCCAGTCCACCTACCCACCTGTCTGGCTACATTACATACATATCCCTTTGTCCATGTGTTTATGTAACGGATTTGGTGTTTGTTCATCTTCTTGCCGTCACTAACCCACCTAACAATCTTTCTTTCTTCTTTTCTATCTTCGTGTTCTTTCGGGCTCAACTTGCCGTCGTTTCGTGCACTAACCTGTGAGCTCTGGGTTGGTTTCTGGGCATTACGATCTCGCATCTCCGGCTTCGGGTTTACCCGGACCACCCTGTTCACACAAGGTGTGCTTGACCCGCACACTCCACCGCCTTTTTCGGGGTAACACCCCAAGCCTTTCCATTGCGTTCCACTGGGAGCAAGCCGACCCTGAAGCTGACGCTGCATGCGTGGAAAACCCCATGTTAGGGGTTGTGGGCTTTTTCAGGTGCTTTTCTTTCTGGGTTCCAGGTTCTGTGTTCCCAAATTGGGGTCCAGCTTGCAAGTGTTTTGCTTCGGTGCTCTTTCCGTACCGTTTCTCTCCACCTTCGCTAGATACGTACCGGGGGAAACCCCTTCTCTCCAACCTTGCCAATTAGCTAGACGGGCCGCTGGAGCCACCCATACACAGTGACTTCCTTGCCTCCTCTCGAGGCCTTGTACCATACTACATCTTGCATTTTTGGTTGAACCGACGCTTACCCCTTCCTGGCTGCAGCTCAAGTTGAGCAGGAGTATTCTCTCCTAATGCACCCTTTTTCCTTGCAGTGTCATGTGAACTCAACTTGAGCCTTGAGTTTAGTGGCTTGCTGAGCCCTGAAACCTATTGAAACCGTGTCGCACAATCCTACTTGTTGCTAGGCTATCTTTGTGAGCGTACGCCTTTTTTGTGCGACTACTCTGCCTCTTTGGAGTTTGCCCGCTTCGTTCTTTGGCACCCGCAACTGTCGGGGGCGCACTAGCGCGCAGTGTAGAGGGTAACCCCTGCACCACAACCCTGGCGAAAGAAGAGAGAGAGAGAGAGAGCGAGAGAGAGAGAGAGAGAGAGAGAGAGAGAGAGTCCTCTGGAGGCGTTTCCTCTGTGGAAATCCTGCAAGATACGGTGGCACTCCCAACTCGGACTCCGGGGAGAACAAGTCAGACGCACCTTGGGAAGCCGACCTGCACCACAACTACCGGAGGAAGGAGGCTGAGAGACGGAAGACGCCACCGCCAAGTCAGGGGGAAGCCACCAAGAGCAAGGACAGCGACCTGCACCGGAAACCAGCCACGCGGGCGACGGCGCCCCAAACACCTCGCAGACAGCAATGGGGGCTCTCAACGCTCCCGATCGGGGGGACTCCGCTGCCGTGGACTTCGTCAACGTCAAGGAAGAGCGCGTGGATTGCGACGATGCCGACCTGAGGGAGAGCATTGGCAGAGAGGCCGCTTCCCCTTGAACCGCTCGCGGCTTGAGCCAAAATGGCTCGCTCTCTCTCTCTCTCTCTCTCTCTCTCTCTCGCTCTCGTCGCTCTCTCTGATCCTGCGATCCAAGATGCACGAAGATGTGCACAAACAGCTTGCCACCAGGCCGAAGTGTTGCCGAGACTCGCTCGAGCAAGATGTCATAGTTCTTCATGTGTCTCAGCAGCGCAGCGCAGCATCACAGGCCAAGCGCAAAAGACCCAGGCTGCAAATGATTCCACGAATGAAACTCGGCATGTTACAAAAGCACGATCGCATAAATGGGACTACTTGCGTACGAAGTTCTCCATCATCTCCACGGACACGACTCGATCGAAGCCTTCTGCTTCAGGCCGCTCCTTCTTCAGGACAGGGAGAGCCGCATCCACCAACGGGACTTTCGACACGTCGCAGGTAACTATTCGCAAGTTCCTTGTGCCAGGCACTCGAAGCTGCAGCACGTCTAGTTTGGCGCCATACTATGCCGAGAGTCGACAGACCTCGCTGCTTGGCTTGTTCCATGATCCAACCACGCTGGCCATGCGAGTTTGACACCCCAACGACCAAGGCTTTCCGAAACTTTTCTGCCAAGAAAAGGCTGGCCGAACCCCAGCCACATCCAAGGTCGAGGATTGCCATGCCGTCCTTTCGCGAGTACACACTTAGGAAGCCCGTGCTATACTACACGAAAAAAAAACGGAAGCCGCTCCTGCAAGCCAGCCTTCTCTACGTAGTCTTCCAAAGAGCGCTCTTCAGCTGCGGGGAGCTCGGCTGCGCGGCTGGCCAGGTGACCAGCGGCATCTTCTGGAAAGATGCACCCAGAATACTTCTTTCCTCAGATTTCTCAGTTTCGACACCGTCAAGGCAACACAGTGTTCCAGGTGCAGTGCACGGGTCGTGGTCCCAACCATATGTGGTACAGCTCGGGTGGAACCTCGTAGTGCTGCTCGTTCGCTTCTGCAGTACCTGAGGCAAGATCTGTGCCTATCCGGGACAGTACCTGTGCAGGCTGCAAAGCAAGCTGCAAATTGCGATAGGCATTGTCTTCAGGGAGTCGATGAAGTCTTGCTTGGCTTCTTGATCCAGTCGGACGCAACCGTGTGTCTCTTCGCTAATTTTCTGCGCCAGCTTGAAACGTATTCCGACCTGTCTTCCACATGCGAATATGCAAAAGCTTGGGCTTGGGCCTTCGCCCGCAATCATAAGCAGGAAGCAAACTGCAATCGGCGACAATGCCTTCTGTTGGACCGCCTACAGTGCAGACCAAGTAGCTCGAGTTAGCCAGTCTGGCATCAAGCCACGATCCAGTAAACGCTGAGCACTACCCACGCACATCTGAATGCAGGTAGTTTTCGGCCGTTTCAGTGCTCGCCACCCGCTCGACAAGAGACCGGCATTGGAGGCATGGAGAGCATCACCGTCGAAGGACCGCTCCTTCCTCTTTTTTGATGTTTTGCCGACATCACTTTCCAGTTGCTTCTGCAGGCAGACTTGCCAATCATCGATGTGTCCCACTTCGAAACCAATTTCACAATAGGCGAAGTAGTAGTGCCATTGCCGAATGAACTTGTCATCGAAGCCCTTGCCGAAGGTGCTGACCTCTGCTCGGATGTCTTTCTCATGAGCAGCAAATCGTCGTCGCCACTCATGCAATGTCTTCGCATAGTCGAGGCCAACAGAGAAGGGCGGCGCAGCCTCCACCAAGGCCGTCCTTCCCTTCTCGCAGGCACGCTCAATCTCTTTCAGGCTCACCAAATTGGAGCCAGGGAAGATCCGCTCTCGGATGAAGTCGGATCCAGCTCGATAGGACTCGTAGCGGGCGTCCGGCACACAAATCGCTTGAATGGAAGCCTTCCCTCCTGGCTTCAAGCACTCGTCTATGGCAGCGAAGTAAGCTGGAAGGTATTCGTGACCAACGGCCTCGATCATCTCACAGCTGACAACTTTGGAGAATGCCCCCGAGCCAAACTTAGAAGCTGCATCCCGGTAGTCGCAGAAAACAACCTTGATGCGGCTGCTGAAACCTGCGGCTGCGATGCGCTCCTCAGCCAGCTTCAACTGTTCCTGGGACAATGTGATGGCCGTCCATGACAGGTTTGCACATCGCTGCGCACCTCGGATTGCCATGCTCCCCCAGCCACAGCCAATTTCCAGCACCTTGTCACCGTCTTCCAGATCTATCAAGTCCAGCATGCGATCCAGCTTTTTCATTTGTGCCAGCTCGAGGAAATCTCCACTTTTCCTTGCCTTCATGGCCTCGACCTCCTTGTCGAAAATCCCAGCCGAGTATGTCATGTCTTTACTCAAGAACATCTTGAACATGTTATTGGACAAATCGTAGTGGTCCGCGATGTTTCGCTTTGAACCATCCTGACTGTTGGCCCTGCCAGCATGTAGGTGAGCATAGTATCTCTTCGCCAGGGAGGAGACTAGCCTGACTGGCGACCAGGCCATGGGCGAAGACTCATCCCCCTTTTCCTGTCTCTGCCATTTTCAAGTCTTGCAAGCAGCGGAGTCTACGAATGTCTACGACTACTGCCTTGGCGTGATTCCAGCTCTGGTGCTCCCGCCTTGTTGCTCAGCACCAGTCGGAACAGGTCGGTTATGTCTGGCTTCACGTCGATGTCGCCCTTTCCAAACAGACAGTGACAGCTGCGACAGCTGCGATGTGAAGATCCTGGGGTTGAGGCCTCGATGTAGCTGTCGGCGAGGCCCAGTCCTGGATCCAGTGCCATTCTTTGGACAAAGCGACCATTACCTCAGACACGTGGTCCCTCTGGCAAGCACTTGACGACTCAGGCATTTTGCAGCTGAACTGGGCCCCGAAAATTGCCGATGTGCTGAGGGCGGGACGAACATAGACCTTCACACTCACACCGCTGCCGTCACCAAAAGTGTGCTTCTCTCCGCCAGCAAACTCCACGACCAGTGAGCCCCTCTTTAACATCTTCTGCAGGCCCGGCATTAAAGCACACGACCTTCGAGCAATAGCTTCCGAATCTGTGGGTCGCACGCAACAACATGAAAGCCTTCAGACGACCCCCTACACAGCTCAAGGTAGGCTGCGTACCAAAGGTTCCTCATCATTGCAGAGGGCGCTGGGTCGCCATCCGAGGCCATGTTTCGCAATCTGCTCTGTCACGGATCCGCAACGTAAGAAGAACCATGCAGCCGCTGCAGCCGGCCGATCTTTGGACCAAATGGCTAAAACAAAGCATTTCTGTCACGACTCTGCGTACCCTTCTTGGCAGTACCGTGCATAGCGCCTGCTCAATGTAGTTCGGGATCTTCACCATCATTTTCGGCTTGCTCTCCATGAAGGTGATAATTACCTACTAGACTGGTGGACACCGACGGATCATGCCAGCAAACCTGCTTCTAGACAATGAAACCGGTCCAAAGAAGCTACATGTCATCCATGTCATGGCTGTACCTCGAACGCGTACTTCCGAGACGAGTTGTCTTGGTGTGACCTTGTCTGATCAACGACCAGGTTCATCGCGGCATGTGTGGTCATGGGTCATAAGGCTCCTGCTTCGCAATGCCGCAGAATACTGGCATCAGATGTGATGCGATCTTAGTCCGGTGCTCATTCGGGAACATTTCCAAAATCACCGCATGAGAAGCTTGAAGTAACTGGGTCCACTACATGCTGCTTGTAGAAGTCTGCAGTCTCCGTCGCTTGAAACGACAGCAGGACAGTGTTCAAATGCCTCGGCAATTTGTTGCACAGTGCGAGATGGAAATCCAGCTTTCCCAACATAAACGAACTTCGTGTCAGACTTTTTGACGGATACTTGTACTACTCTTCGCCCTCGGCTGACACTTGCCCTGAAGACTTGGCACAAGACTTGGCATCTGCGCTGGATGCTAGCTGCGCTGTTACTCGACTCACCTGAACAGTTCTGACAATGCCGTTTCTATGGTCATTCGAAGCTCCGGCGAGATACTCATACTCGAACTCAGAGCCTCCGGTATGAGAGGCTGGAATGGCTTGCGCTCCTAGATGCAGCACGGGTTCACCATAAGCATCCACCAGCCGGGTAGCACTCACCTCTTTTTTCTCGATGCTGTCTACGAGCGAAGTGACAAGCGCAGCAGCTTCTGCACGGACCTCGGATGTAGCACGTGCGAACCCAGCTTCGAGAGCAGCTGCTGCAATCTGAGAGATGCACAGGATCAGCGGAATCTTCTAAACACGTGTGCAGCACCTGCGCAAAAGCTCGTGAGGCGCAACTCGTGAAGCATGACATGGAACCAGATGCTGTCGAGCCTGGCCACTCTGAGTAGTGTTGGCGACGAGCATTTGCCAAACGGAGAGAACTAGCTCCTAGGAGGCAAGCAGCATTGCGGCATGTTTTCGGTCCAAGCTTCCAGCCTTCACAATCCAGAGGCAGTCTGCTCGGAGGTTGCTGTCCTCCGCAGAAAGCTGGGCTTGCGTCGCTTGGAATCCGGAGTCGCGATGAACGAGTAAGAGTCCTTGCTCTTGTCGCAGATTATGCGGAAAAGGCCAGGCATCAGCGTAGGCCACTCCTGTACAGCACTTGCCAAAGATTCTGAAACACTGCAGAGTGTCCGAATCCTGAATGTTTTGCGGACGCTGATTTTCTTCAATGTTGATGATCTGGTTCCCAAGGCTCTGGATGCAGTCTGAAACCTGGACAGTGTTCAGCAAAGCCCTTCTGATCCTTCAGCTCCCGACGACAACCTGCCTTCTTCCGCACTTGTGTCGCCGGTTCTGCCTTGCCGAGCGAATCAAAGAGCGCCCTTTAGCCTTGCAAGCTGGCCGGTGCCTCCAGCAACTGCAAAAGCTTCTCCTTGACATCCTCCTGCAGCCCGCAAAATGCAACCGATCAACTAACAACCGAACGGCAGAGACAACTTCAATCCTGATTTGCGCCGAGTTTTTGCCACGTGGAATCGGTATCCTTGACCTCACAAGGTGTAGATGCAGGAAGTCGGCTCCGGCAAGGCACTCATGACAAACTCGCGTGCTTGGCCTTGCTGCAGCACTGCCTGAGCAGCACGGCGCTTTGCTCACGCACCTTGGCACATCGTACAAAGCACCGGACAAGGCCGACCCTGAGAAGCTGAGACCAGTGCGGCTACTTCAAGCTCTGAGTGCTGCAGGACCTGATCTCCCGGACATGTGGACGCTGACACCGTTGCCGCTACCTACTCTTACTGACAAGCACTGACAAGCACGTATGGGGTCATAAGCAGCACGGGACTTCGTCGAAGGGAGCAGCTTCTCAGACGGGAGCACTAGGCGGATAGAAAAACTAAGTTCATCCAACATAAACATACATTCTTCCTGGCAATTGAGTTTCAAGACTGGGGCTTCCCGCGATGCAGACGCCGATCCCGTGGCTGTTCGAGAGTGAGTTGAGCAGCGGAGCCGGAGTTCTACAGCTATACAGGCTATACAAGCTGCCAGTTGTTTTCCTGACGCTCATGCAACCAGCTGTTGTTGAGGTTGGCCATTGCACGCGAGTCGTCCCTTCAAGTGTACGATTGAGTGCTTTCAATCGGTTCATGGGGTGCAAGGCCCTTTCGGTTTGTTGATTCAGATCCCTTTGGCAGTGGCCTTTGAATTGAAGATCTCCGAGTGTTTGTCTGGAGCATTTAGTTCATGCAGACGCACACCCAGCTTCATGTGGTGCTGAGCCCAGTGCCGCGACTAGCGATGCGACAACTGTAGCTGGCTCGTTCCTGCCAATAGCGCAGGTCTCGCTGTTTCAGGCCTCAGCTCGCACACCTGCCTCTTTGCCGTGTCGTATCGCGTCTCTGCCGCATTTCTCACAGCGTTGTCCGTGCCTTGCAATACTGCGACATGCTGACGGCTAGACAAGATCAATGTGTGCACACTGCGGGCACGGCCCAAGAGCTGTTGAATGGTTTCCACGAAGCTGCGATCCAAGGTCTGCCAGCGAGCAAGAACAAGCAGCACTCCGGAAAAAATGCCACTGCAGCTGCTCCTGTCGCGGGGGTGGAGCAAAACCCATTTGATTCGACATGGACCTGTTCGCACTGTTCGGCTGCACGCTGGGTTCCGGCCTTTTTGAACAATCATTCTTAGATTGAAAAAGCTTCTCAACGTCTCACTGGCAATCGTATCGTCCCAAGTACCGCATGATTTCAAAGCCCAAATGCGGCCGATGCAATCCACTACGAACCGTAGACGGTGCTTTCAGAATTCACTAGTTCTCAGGCCCCGGCGCAGGGTCTGCTTGACGCACACAGACGTCAAAATGTTGTAGGCTTGTGTATGCGTGTGTCTCTTTGCAGCCTGCATCTCTTGATCTAAGGCTCGGGAGAACTGACGGGTGGCCCGTCATTGACATGCACAGGAGATGCGAGAACCATGAACAAACGCTGGCAGTTCAGCGTTGAATGGAGGCTCGTGGCAGCTGCGGCGTGCATCTTAAATTAAACTATTTAGAGGCTATGCCTAAGAGGCTTAGCAGTGGAAACGATCGGCACAAAGTTGCGTGAGGTTTCTTTGGATGCACTTGCAAAATGCCTAAGGCAAGCTGCTCCGCACATTAACGTACAGCTGCGAATCCTTGGGATTGCAACTGAATGCCAGGGTCCCGCCTGAGGCTGCATGCGACTTAAACTGACCGAATCTTCCGGGTGACACAGGGCTGTCGCGCTTCCCTGCGGAGAGGCCAATGCGCGTATAGACTATGCAAACCACAGCTGCAGTGATACAAGTCTCTGCAGAATAAATGAACAAATGCACGCTACGATAGCGACGCCAGTTCATGAGAGGGACTGCATGGCTGAGGCGGTGGGTCGGTCCCCTCAATGACCTTAGGTTCACATTGCGGCCTAAAGCATCCGTGCCACCACATGGAATTCAAGTCCAAGAGACTCTGCAAGACTTTGGAGAAGTGGTCCTCTTGCCTCGCTGCCGCCACCTGTCAGGCCGAAGGCTTCGCTGGTCCGAGCGCTGGGTGGAGCGTGGAGCATGGCCGCTTCGCTCGGCGCCATGCCTTCTGTGCACTGGTGTTGATGCCAGCGAAGTTGGAATCCAGCATCCACCGCATCATCTGCAGGAAACCCACCTGTGCGGTGTTCAAAACCCTTCTTTCATGCTGTTCTAAACAGATGGTACAAGCGCCGAAGCTATCGCATTGCTGACGCGAGCTGTGGAGCATCTGGCGTGCCGGCATTTTCGAGATTCGCTGACCCGTTCACTGACGCGCCACTGCCGCGCACCGAACCCCAGCTGACGCAACCAATCTTAACGTTTATATAAACTCCCACAGGAGGGGTTTAGAACGGCGCACACCTGTTCACTTTCACATGCGGAGCAGACTTGCGACTTACGAGTTTGGGCCGTGGCAAAGCTGAGTTCGTGCTTGTCTGTCAACTGGACACGGCCTCGGCTGTCGTGTTTATGAGCGGCACAGGAGCAATGCCCAACGGAAAGAGTCTTGACTGTCTCTGCTCAAGCTGAGACGAGCTGCTTAGCTTCTCTTCCATGGCCTGTTTGGCCTGCTGGTTGATCTGCAAGTCCAGCCTGATAGATAGCACCCCTCCCCTCGAGGAAGCTAGAGCTGCGGGATGCTTTTCCTAGCCGGGCTACGATCGTAGCAGTCGCTGAAACATCGAGTGGGTGAGGCCAGGCTCTTCCTCATCCAAATCCTTCCGGGAACTGCTGAGGACCAGCTGAATTGGATGGCAAGGCATGCAAAAGCTTGCACAAAGGCCTCTGTGTCCTTCTTCTTGGCAGCAGTTTCTTGCAGAGATACACGCCTGAAATTCTGCGATTGATGGCCAAATGGCTACTTCAGCTTTGCACCACAGCAAAGGTTCAGGCTGGCCCAGCGTCCCTTCGTCCACAGCTGGATTGAGACCACCGTATTCTCGGCGCAGCAAAAACGTGAAAGGGAGAAGCTGAAAACGCATGGCCATGCTGTGCTCTCTTGTAAGCTTGGATCTGGCCCAGTTCAGGAAGACAGACCGGAAGTCATCAATCTGGAGCTTCCAACCGTGTTCAAACATTGTTTTGCTCTCACTCTGCAGCATGTTGTCATGGTCAGCTTCTCATCTTAGAGCCTCCTGCTTGGAGAAGGAGATGGCTTCAAGCAATGTTCGACTTTCTTCCTCCGCTTTGTGTGCACTTTGCCAATGCGTTCAAACAGGCACGACCGCAAAAGCTGCCGATCGCAAGCCTGTCCTCCTTCGCCTTTGCACGAAGGGTCTTCACAAGTCTGACAAGCTGTACCTTCAAAACGCTTCGGAAGCAACCTGACCCTCTGCACATCAATTGCTGCTGCAAAAGCGAGTCATCCGTCGCAGATACGGAAACACCACTTAATCTTGGGGCACGAGCTCCCAGAACGTGATCATGCTGTTGATTTTCCCCTTGGGCGATTTCACACCGGCCTGGCGGCTCGAGTCTGCGGCGAGCCGCAGGCCAAAAAACATGCCACGGAAGAGAGCGAGAGATCGAGTGGTGGCGAACAGCGCACGGAACAGCGCACGGCACAGCGCAGCCACGGAGCCTCGGCGGCGAGTTGCTTGGCCTCTTCGAGCTGGTCAAGCGCTGCCTGCCGTTCTGCGATGGTCCTCGTCGCAGGTGCACTTGACTTGCAACGGGCTCTGCAATGTCGGTGCCTGCATGGAAGTCCAAAGTCGTTCAAGAGCTCCTGCACCTGTCAGAATCCGGCGGAAACAGCAGGCAGTTTTTGGACTGCTGCGGTCGCATGTACGCGTACATCCCGGCAACTTATGCCTGCGGTCTGTCGGACACCGATCCCAACATTCTGACGACAACCGCATGGCGGCATCGAAGAGGACAAGATGCTTTCGGTTCAGCGAACTGTTGGCAGACTGGTCATGAGCATCACATAGTGTATTGACAGCAGACACGTAAAGTCGCAGCTACTGCTTGAGACGCAATTACTCCGGTTGACACTCCTAAGACATGTTCAGCGGCCGCCACAGGCAAGCGGAGTGGAACGAAATCAAGAGCTCAGAACTCAGAGATGCAACAAGTGCAAGGAAGCGCAGCTCTCTGCTTTCGCAGATGCCCTTGCCTGCTTCAAGCACCCACAACAAATGCAGCATCTCGGATGTCTGGCCAAAAGATGCTTTCCGGACGACCTATTATGTGATAATCACATGGTCACATGGTCTCGATCCAGTAAGGAATGGGTGCATGGCCTCAACGGCTCAGAAAGCTTTTAGTAGAGCCCGGAAACAACGGAAGACATAAAGCTGGCAGTCGATAGTATCATTTGTGTTGCCTACCAGAAGTCTGTCGCATAAAGGACAGAATTCACTGCCACGTCGTACATGTGCAAGTTTAATCGGCTCACTGTGCCAGGGCATTTGCTCACGAGTTGTAGCTATTTTGGCCACCAGGCGTGGTTCATCGCAGCTGCAACATCTGCTTTGTTCCACCGACGATGTTTGGACTCACCCCGTTTAACTTGTATCGCGCAACTTTCAAGCACGCAATGCGAACAAACAAAGCCGTAGCCAAAGCTGCACCATTAACATGGTAGATTATCGTGTAGCTGAAACACGCCGGCTCCGTGTCAGACTCGTATCAACAAGATGCTTACAAGTGGTACGGGATGCAGAGCCGAATCATACACGCACAAGCGCCGTGGTGCAAAAAATGCTGCACTGGAACGGACGCCACAAACCGTTACACCGGAGCATCTCGTTTGGGGCCTAGTGGCCTAGTCCAGATGATACAGTATTCCTCAAATTGTCCATGCCCATGACACTTCATGTCGTTGCAGCTACTCCAGGGCCAAAATTCCAAAAAAAAGACTCGTTAACAACAAGAAAATTAAGCCAGGTTCGAAAACGCTAACAGCGGAAAGGTAGGCGGAAAGTGTACCACCTGCTTGCACTGCGACCAACAAGACACATGCATGTATCATCAGCACAAACACGAAGCGACAAGACCTGCATCTTTGCCGAGCAAAAGGCACCTCGAAGGAATCAATATCCCCGCTCTCATCTTTGTCATAGTGCTTGAACATCTCCTGCACAAAGATGTTCTTTCGAGATGCGACATTCCCATCGGGGACTGCCACGGCTTTGCAACAAAACCTTCAATAAAACACTACTGTCTCGGGTGGAGAGGCTCCAGAGTGTTCCTTCCAGCTTCCTTAGAAACACCAAGGCAAAGCCCTCGCCTCGAGCTGGCTGATCTCGGCTGGAGAGAAGCCGGCCTCAAACAAGGGAGAGTATCGGATTGCGCTTCCCTCATAGCACTTCAGAAAGTAAGGGCTGCGCCATACGCCGTTCGGAGATCACCTTTGTCATCCGAGCTTTGTCAGCTAGCGTCACGAAGTCCTGCTTGAAAGCTCACGTGGCGAAGACGAACTAGTGACCAGCTTGCATCATGTCACTCCTCGAAGTCCACAGGTTCGGACCTCGTGGTTTGGACGGATTCCACTCACCAAAAGATTCAGATATTACACACGGAGATGGTTTCGTGTCAAGTCAAACTGCGACTGGCACTCAAAGAACCCTGCGGGAGATCCGTAAGAAGTGTCTTCAAGGGCACATCTCTGCCCACGTAGTCCTGTGTTGCATTGCAGCATCGGAGGAACCTGCTCTCTGCACATCTCTGCACACTGGGCTCCTGCACTGCCACCGGCACCAACGAGGCGTCCAACGTCTCCTTCCGGTGTCCACGGATGTCCACGGCATCCCCCGAAAGTTTCGCGAAATCTGGGCAAACCCCTCTGCTCTTCTCTCCTGGGCGACGCCGCGGTGCACAAAGATGTCGTGGAGCCTGACACTTCATGACCAAGACTGCATCACCTCAAACAGCTCAGAGGCCCCTGGTTGCGCCTAAGGCAGTCCCGGTGAGCACATGCAGGCATCGCTCCACTGACTGTCAGCTTCCCTTATGCTGAAATACCTCTCGATCAAAAGCATCCGTTCGTTTATCTTTCCTTCGGTCGGGCTGCTCCCAACATCTCCCAACCGATTCACGTAAATCTGAGCACGAGCTCCTAAGCCCAGCAGTACTGCGCATAGTCTGTCGAGCGTTCTTCATAGTCAGTGCCAGATCTGCCTTCCGCCAATTGCTGCTGCCCAGTGCGCTGCGCACAGCATTCGATCATTTGTATGTCATAAACGGCTGCTTTTCTGGCATGGACCTTGGTGCCTTGTGCGTGGACATCTTCCATTTCTCCCAGCTGGAGACTTGCGGAAAGCATGATCGGCCAAAGGTGTTGTGTTCATGTCATGGCACGGAGCGCGCCCTGCAGGTGCAAGAATGTGCAAGGTCTCTTGGATGTGGAGTGTGAGGTGCGCCCTCGACATTTCAAAGCCCAGGCCTCTTGAGCTCGGTTTCGCGGTGGAGGCGCATTAGCCGGAGGAACCTCAGCATGACCGGCCAAATTCCTGGGGGTGGAGAAGGCAGGTCGGGAGGTGGCCAGAATGGGGCCTTGACTCATTGCAGTCGAGGGTTCCGTTTCGGTTGACATCAACCTGTAGATCGTCCGAGAACTCTGCGAAACTAGAGTCGTTTTCGCGACAACTGAGCAGACAGCCTGAGCAAGCAACATGTAGAGATGGTCGGTTCCTCCGCAAAGCATGCATGACTCGAGGAGAAAGAAGACACTAACGGACAGCGCCGTCCTACGCTGAAGCCCAGAAATCGCAGCATGTCTCCCAGCTCGTGCACATTGATATTGTCAGACCTTCGGGCAGGTTCGCTTGGAACAGCTTTAGCCTGCGCGAGACGTGGGTCACTTGTAAGCTGGTTGCTCGTCACGATCGAACTTTCGAAACACATCCGCATATTCCGTAAGCTCCTCATGAGAGAATCGCTACTGTCCAAGAACCAACAATGCCGAAAGCTGCGAAAGCTGCCAAATGCTGACTTCGCTTCCTTCTGGCTGAAGCCATCGCGCTGCTTGAAGAGCAGCATGAAGTGGAAGAACTCCTCAGCTCGAATGGACAGCGGCTTCCTGGACTTTCGGTGCGCTGTCACTCCTCAAAGTCGAGTTCTGCGTCGTGCTCAAAGTCAACCTGCGCTTGTTGCTTCCGTGCTGCATGTGCCTTGCCCCAAAGCTGCTGACATACTCGGCCACGCCTCTTCCAACACCTCTCCGATCACTTGCCGCATAGGCCGATAGCCCAAAGCCTGCCTCGAGCGCACGAAACAAGCACACAAGGCATCCTCGCCCGAGATGCGAACAATCATGTACGGAAAGGGAAACACTCCAAACGTCATTCTGCTTCGGGGAGTCATGCAAAAGATCTCCTGTAACTGTTTGTCCTTGGGGTCTCGCAGTTCTTTCGCTCTACCCTAACCCTCCCCTAGACCTTTACTTTTCCCATGACCCCTTCGTGTTGAGTCACGCAGCACGGGATCTTGCAGCAGATTCTGCGTGCCGTTCCATGAAGAAGCTGTGGAAGGCAATAGAAAGAAGTTTGCGAAGCAGGAGCTCAGTGTTCTTGGTAAAGAGCAAGGTGGAGTGTTTGGCATGGAACCCAGAAGTAACATCCCGCTCATCTGTAGTCGATCCCTATTGAATCTCGCATGTTGTGTTCGAACTTCTGGTCGCTTCTTGTTTATCCGCTTTCCTCCTGTACTACTTGCATAGCGTTGTTGCTGGGATCATGCAGCTGTTTTCTCCTTTTCCTATCATTGATATAATAGTTCATAAAGCTGCTCTATTCGTACTGCCATGATTCTTGGTGTTGGCCTTACCCGTCGCGATTTTATTGGTGTTCTTTCCATGAAAGGACTGTCACCTAGTGCTGTTATTACATATGTATTCTTTGCCTTTCGTCATCTGCCATTTTATATTTGCTACATACTATGACTTTTGTATTTCTTATCATTCATCGCCGTTGCGACTTAATTCGTCTGAGCACCTATCTGCTTAAAGTATTTCATGTTTATATATTATGTATACAGTATGTTGTTAGGTAACCGCCTCCCCATCCGCTTTGGTGGTTCATGGCAAGAGCCAGGGGAATTCGAGCTTAGGCATCAAACAGCCTGTAGTTTGAATGTCCCCACACGTACTATATGTATGTGTGTCCGCACTCAACTAAGGAATTCCTACTCAGTACAAGCGTCCATTGCTGTAGCGAAATTCTACATGACCAGGCCAACTGAACTCAGTCGGGCCGATTGTGTTCACTCGGGTTTAGAGATTACTGTATATCCATCGGATTTATCAGAGGATATCCCCTCGGAAACTCAAGCTGATGGTGGCAAGTCAAAAGCGACATGAGCCAACGCCCGTTTCATTGTCAACTAATGTCATAAGTGGGCCCTTACGTGTCCTGTGTATCCATGAAAAGCACCAACAAGTGCCCTTAGCAAACGGGGCCCAATCGGTTTAGTGTTGCACTCTTAGGTTAACTTTTTGGTCTAGGCTGTAAAACAATCACTTTGAAGCTTTTAGGGCTGCAGCGTTCTCTTGCAGAATACGATCAGTTATAACCTGCAAACGGGCCCTGCAAAACGGCTGTACGCTGGGACGGCTTAGGTTTGTTGAGGGGCGCAGGGTTGGCACATATGAAACACGAAGACTGGACATGCAACCTGCCATAGAGGGCCGGAATAATGAGCTATAATTCCGAATAATACCCAATACAGCTACAGTTACAGTATGGTGTAACCTAAACATACTTAAACCCGGTTTTCCCTCATGATTAAGACTAAGACCCCTGTACTGGCAACATAAGTCCGCGCGATGTTAAGTTCTCTCTTATTTGTAAGGCCCGCGACACGTTTGTGACCCAAGGTGGTTCACAAGCGCCTATGTGTTCTAGACATCAGGCGAGATACCCTAGCTCACCCAGGTCTTCCATCTACATGCACGTCTAGATTGGAACTGCTTAAAAGAATTAAACTGAAAAATGTCTGGTGCATTTATATAATTAGCATAGGTTCATTTAAGGGGTTCTGCGGTCTGTACCGGGTTTCAGTACAGGGGCCTGCATAACTAGAATAGGGTGTTGGGATTTGCGATACAATAAATATACAGCCACGGCAAAGGAATATTGTTACTAAATATAACCGATCTTCCGTTTTTTGGTTGTGATCATAATTCTGGCGTTTGTTCCGCTGCCGAGATGTTTCACCTGTCGCTCTGTCGTTATTGTTGTTCTCCAGTCTCCCTTTCCGTCTTCATTTTCCTTGCGATGGTAACACACGGCAAGAGGCTCTCGAAAGATGACTAAACATGCCTACAAGGGCGGTTCCTGTCCAGGCAACTGCAGTTGCAACTCTCTGCTACTCAACCTGCAGTTCTTAGACCATGACGGTTTGAACTGACATCTTAGAACTCAGAGGTGAAGCTTCCGACAAGCCGTTGCGCCGCAACTAGTGTTTCCGAAACTTCCGAAGCAGTTCCACAACACCTGGCACATGCTAAGACTTGAGCAAGACATCTCGAAGCTCCATAGCACTGATGTTGCCGCTGCTGTCCTCAGCGCATGTCTACGGGTGAGTTTGATCACTGAAACTGGCTCCCGTGCCTGGTCAAACCGTTTGAAATGCCTCTTGTATTCAGCCTGACCATCATCGGCAGAACCACAGAACGGCCCCAAGAAACGTCAACCACCTCCCGGACCTGCTCAGCAATTCGCAGACCTCTCGCGAAGATCAGAAACTCATGGAACGAAAGACCTCAGCTCTGTTGCAATGGCGCACAGTTCTGCGCATGCTGGATGTTGCCATCCCGCTAGAGAAGCAGCCGAGACTTTGCTTGCCACGCAAAGCCATGCAAGGCTACCGCAAAGGATTCAGCATACACCAACGAGCACGCGCGACATGAATGAGGGACTGCAAACAGTTTCCTCGGACATGGGCTGGCCTGGAAACTTCTAAAGCAGGCGGTCAGACGAGGGGTGAAGAGTTCACCGGGGTATGGGATGGCATAAATAAGCTTGCAGCCTGGCAGGATGTCGAGGCATGACTGGCGTTTTTTTGGGGGGCGACGGAATTGCTGGCAGCGAGGTACTGTACCATGTGCTGCCGCTCAACTCTCCGCATCGATGCCAGCTCAACGACCGCTTGCTCTTCTCGGGCTGCGGCCTTCGTTCGCCCCAAACTGCCTGCAAATAGGAATTCCCAGCTGGAATCAGCTGCAGCCGCATGCATGTATGTGTAGAGCCAAGAGAGTTAAACAGTCACAGAGAGGGCTAGAGAGGGAGCGAGGGCGAGACTTGGAGTGAACTGCAGGCCCGTGCCTCTTCTGACCGTTGGCGTTGTTGCAAAGCTTGTGCGCAATGCCTTTCAACACAGCTCTTGAATGTGGGTTCTCCTGTCGCTTCGTAGCTCTATGCGCAGGGTCCCGAGTCGAGGTACCGCGGGCAAGCGAGTTGCTCGACGCTTAGATCATGGGCCCGCTCAGATCCGCTCAGCTCAGCTGGGCTCCGTCTTCGGCACTTGGCCTTGGCCTTGGCCCTGAGCGTCTGACGCACGGCGTGGCTCTCGGAGTGGAGGCCGAAGACCGCGACCTGAGAAGGTGTGAAAGTGTGGAGGGATGCTGCAATGCTCCCTGCTTTGTCCCGAGCCAGTGCGTCCTTGAGGTCGTCAATCTGTAGTTGCTGCCTCGGTGCTGTTCCGGCCATGGCATCTTCGCATCCTGCCGAGCCCGGGCAGCCCGAGATTCCAGCCCCCGCTTCAGCTTGACGGATTCGGCGACGAAGCCGGAATAAATGTCCCACATGCGCTTCACCTGTTTAAGTGATGCCTGTACAAGGCCATTGAAGTCCACAAAAACATCGGCCTCCTCTTTTGTGAAGCCTTCGGTGTGCTGGTAGACCTGCAGCACTGCAAATCGTTAAGAAGTTGGGGCGTACCCCTTGCCCCTGTATCTGCCGGGCTGCGGCTCTGCACTCTACACACAACGGTCACGAAGCAATGAGCCACGGGCGGTCAGAAAATAAATGAATTCTTCGAAGTTCCTGGATGCAGCTGTCGGGAATGCGTGCGTGTAAAACTGGCAGTATCCGACTCATAGCTCATCTTGCACAAATCCACACTTGCGATCCGAGCGACAGCTGGCCATTGCCATCATCATCGACCACTTCCAATGCCTTTGCAAGACCACTGCAAAAAGATGTTTGGAATCAAGCTTTGATGGTATGCCCTGCCGGCACAAGTGACGTAAAGAAACATGGCTGATATCTGTGAAGTTGGTCTTGCCCTGCTAGCCCGTTGTGAACAACCGCTCGTGGATGACAACGTGACCGCCATGTATCTGCTTCCTATCAAGTCTCCTCCTCAATCATCTGCCGCACAACGACGATGCCGATGCTGAGAAGCAACCTAAACCGATCAGCTGCTTCAATAGTCGAAGGTACAAACCTGGGCTCACATGGCCCCAGAAACCAGGCGGCAGACTTTCTCAGCTCTGAAATCTCGATTTCTCCGCTGCCTACCAGTTCCCCACAGTTCGCCGCGGCTCCACATCTTTGTCTCAGACTGGGGAACAGACCATCACAATCAAATCTGTCGAAAACGACTTGGTACAGATCAAACTGGGCTCGGCTGTACCTGGCCGATGCTGTGCGCGACATGATAAGAGAAGGACTTAGAGTACGGCCCTTCTTGGGACAACCCGAAACCCATGTCCGTTCATGAGTCAACTGCACGCATGGAAACATCTTCCTGAAACGAAGAGCGCACTTCTCCACGAACTCCAGGAACTCATTGAAGTCCATCTCCTTAAAGGACCTGGCGTTTGCACTACAGCAGGCCCAATTCTGCCCGACTCGAAGGCTACCCCTGAAACAGCTCGCAACAGCTCGATCTCAGGATGGGACGTCACCTGTCCGGCAACTTGGTTAAGCTCCTCTTCGGACGTCACCTAGTTGTGTGTCGTGCAGACGGTGTGTGGGATGTAGCGAACACGAATCAAAACAGGGGCATCTTTCGATGAAGCTTTGTTACATAATGGCTGTCTCATCAACCACCCATAACTCCCACCAGTGCTCGAAGGTGTCATCATATCATTCTTAGAGAGGCTGGACAAAATCAGGCCTGAGCCTAAAACTTTCTACGATCTAGGTCGAAAGACATGTCCGAAAGTTTCAGGGGGAGCATAACAGGAAGAAGGTAGTCACGCCAAAAAAGTGAATGTGTGTTGGACGCCTCTGCAAACATCTGGGACCTTCACGACAGAGGCGGATTGGCACGACGGAGTCTTTCGGACCTACCACCGCCGATAAGAACGTCGCTGAATTGAAAGCCTTTGGGTCCCCCTTCTCAGCCACGGCCCTGCACAGACATTACCTCGCTGCTGCACTTTGCCCTACATGGGGTCAGATTCCGCCAGCCATGAGCTGGCTGGCAAGTCTGTGCACTCGGTGTTTCTTCTCGGTTAAAGAACACTGCTCGATGCCTCGGCCAGCACATGTTGGGATTCCTGACGATTTGGAGGTTCTGGGGAGCCCACATGGCCTCGAAACTTGAACCTCTGCGAAGCCTCGGCGCCGGACGACGTAGCCCAAGAACTCCATGGCGTGCGGCAGGTCATCCTGGCGAGCAAGGCTGTTCAAAGCTTCAGCAAAGCTTCAGCCTGCTGCCGCGGCCACACACGATTTTGCCAGAGGGTCCTGCAAAATCTCATTGCCGGTGGAGTTGCGAAAGCGGTTGAAGACCATCCTCATGCGCTGCACTGTTGCCTCACCATGGCGAGAGAGACAGCAAGCCAGCTGTGCTGAAGTGGACTCTAAATTACTAAAGGACCTCGTCCATCATGTCTGCCTTGCCGAAGTACGTGTTTTGAATCTGCTCCAGACCTGTGAAGAAATCACAAGAAACCCTTTGGTCACCCGTGAATCGCTAAAGCAAAAGCACCGGGCGATCTTGGAGGTTTGGCAGGCCGTATGAGGCATCATCGCGTCCCTTATGTGATCCACAGTCGCAGGGATGCAATGCATCCATGCGCAAGGCGACAGCATCACACACACACACACGCACGCACTCACACACCGTGATTGCCCCACGGTTGCTTAGGTTCCCACGAGCGTCTTCCACTTCGTGGAAAACTGCTGTGTGAGCTTCTTCCCTGGTGCCGCTTCGATTAGAACAAAACACAAGCACACGAACGCCAGTCTTGACCAGCAACCCAAGCACCCGTGCGTGTCCTTGCTTTGACACGGGTCGTCTTGATTTCGGAGAGGGTGCCGTTGATCCTGAGAACACGCGCATGATACCAGCAGGAGTCTGTCGAGATGCAACTGGTCAGGCCTGTGGCATCTTCAGATGCCACCCTTCCCAAAAATGCGTCTGACTCCAAGCGAAGATTCCGACTGGGGCCTTGCCTGATCGATCGCTTGTCCATTCCAGAATTGGCAGGCTCCTTGGTCTTCATGCTTGAGTTCTCCTCTCACTCCACTTGAATCCACAGGTTTGATCAAGGTCACCCCAGTTGCTTCGTTGTCAGCCTCACCAGAATGCACAACGTGGAAACTGTCGATGCGCGAAGATGCCAGAATGGCCTGGCTCATTTCTTCCAGCTGCTTCTTGCGCGATTCTGCGGCACTCTTTGTCGCCTGATCTGCCTTTTCAGGGTCCGTAGTTTTGCCAAGCACAACGACGGCCCAACAAATGCTCGTTGCTCTGCCTCCGGGACGCTTGCTAGGGTGCTGCGGCACCACGCTTCCAATTGGATCTGTGCTTCTTCGGCAACCTCCTAGAGCAAAAGCCATTGCACTGGACCCCCACAATTCGGATGAACCTACGTCTCCTTGCCTTCTTCTTGCCCTTTTGTTTCGACCGGGGCTGCTTTTTGCTGCAGCCAAGCCCCTGTACAGAAGGACAAAACTCATGAGACAGTAAACGAGCCAAAACAATTGAGGCGTCGTTGGCGCAGCGAAGCAACGGGGCACCTGCCCGGTCTTCTGGCCTCATGGCAGCCGTGGGAAAAGAATCCACATCCCTCAAACTCACTTGACTGCGTCGCAATAGTCCTGTGCTGCAGCGATTCGGCCCTTAGCTGGTCCTGTTCGGATAAAGCAGACTAGCTGTGGTGCGCAGTGTTCTGATAGTCAGATATTGTTCTCTCAGAGCCCTGGCATGCAGCATGGCACTCAGGTGCATGTGGGTGCCAGTCTTCGAGATGATTTGTGCCTCGCCGCCTCCCGCCTCGCCCTGCTTTGAAGAGGCCACGGGACGTATGCTTTCGACTCTCCTCTCAGCGACAAGTCTTGGGCGCTCTTCTCTGCGGGCCAACCCGACGAGCGTCTGAACCTTCCACACGAGCAGTGAAGGAAGGGCCATCATCCAATCCTTCTTGTTTCAACTCTTTCAGCTTTCGCCAAACAATCTCGGGGTTTCATGACTTCGGCCGGGTCAAATTCCTGCCACGGCAGCGATGATGAAATGCCCTTTGGTGCTGTCTTCGTCGGTGACACGGCGGTTGCTTAATCAGAACCCCAGTTTCACATTGCGTCATTGTTCCTGTCGCATCCACTTTGTCAACTCCTCACGAAAACAGGGAATGACGCTGCAACTTGGAGACCAGGATTCCGGACACGGCTTCTCGAAGGGGTTTTGAGAGGGGAAGGGCCATGCCATGTCACTCGAGTCCCAGTAAGACAGTCAAAAACACCGCTCTTCTTGCTTGGCACGTTGCTTGTGCGATGCTGCTGCATTTCCCAGCGAGCAGCCCGTATCACTGAAACTCGAGACAGTCGGGGGCAAGCTCGTAGCTGTTTCTATGCTTGTTCTTTCTCAATCATCTGCTGCCGTGGCCTTTTCGAGCATCTGAGTCCTGTCGATTAGAGTTGTCTGCTATGGGCCAGAACTTGCATAAGGATGCGGAAGGAACTAGCAACTTATGGCTCCACGGGCTTCGCAGACAGATTCTCCACCCGCCACAAGGAAAGAAGATGTCTGCACAGAATCGATGCTCTCCCTGGTTCTTCTCAGGCTTCGTCGCTGCTTCTCTGTGCTGCTCTGGCCGGCAACCATGCAGAGTTCTACCCGAGTGCCAGACCACTCCGGACTCTTCAGCCGCAATTGTCATGACTTACAGTTCGTCGGTGCCCATGTCACTGAGGATGCTACCGGAGCCCTTGCCATCGACAGACTCATCCTGCCTGGTACTCTCCATGCAAGAGTGAAGCCACAACTTCAACAGAATTTCCAGTTCCCGGCACTGCCTCTCCGAAAGCTGCAGGCCTCGGCTGCATGCACTGTCAACTAGGCAGCCTCGTCGTCTGTTCGGAGCCGAACAGATCTCCTGCGCTGCTCGGGTTATTTGCAGAAGGGCCGACTTTTCCTGCAAGTCAATGCCAAACATAACATCTCGCTTCTCAGACACGCCGGCCCAGGCAAGGCCACCTTGAAGGAATCTCTCCGCCGCGGTTCCTGCTATTGCAAGTTTTTCTGCACCATGAGCCCACTGCATCACTCGGCCACGCCTGAAGCGCCCTGCCAAAACCTCAAGTGATTACAAACGTGCAGAAACGAGAGCGTGAAAGCGTAAAGCCTTCAAGCGAGCGACGAGAGGCGCTGCCGCTGCTGGTACCCAGGTCCTGAAATTCAGTTCGGCTGTCACCGACAAAGCGAACCAGAAGAGCAGCATCCAACCCATGCGGCCCAAACGGTTTCGACTTATACTCTGTGAGTGCACAAAACCTTGTTTGTTGTGCAACTTTCACATGCCTGAACCTCGGCATCAAACACTGTGGATCTGGAGGGCCATTTCATGGCTGATGCTTTCGACCTTCCCGTTTTATTCAGCAGACAAAGCTGTTGGGTATGTTCTCCAAAATCGGCAACCCAGGTGGCTCCAAACTTCCGGCCGGATAACATGAAACAAAATCAAGAATCTGCTCAGACGCATGCAGCTCCAAGGCCAGCGATTGAGATGACCCGGCTGCAAGCATAGTTCCCCAGACCTTGCCCCCGTTCCAATCTCTCTTTCCGACGTCCGGCCCCGTCCCCTCCCTGACAACCCCTGAAGCCTGCAAGGTCCACAGGCCCTTAACGTTGGAGCCAGGGTGATGGTGTTGACAACTCTCAACGAACCCAGGGAGTGCAAAAGCTATAAATCGAAGCCGCGGCCAAAATCGAATCAGACCCCTCTCATGTGTCGCCTGCAAGATCGGGCTCCCTCGTTACTTCCACATTCGTGCATGGGTCCAGTCTCCTCGGACCAGGCGGTGCCGTCCACACTGTGGGGACAGAACCGGCATAGGTGGGACAACATCGTTCACATGATTCCTCCCCCAAGGCCATGCGCCCCGAGCTTGTCAGAGAGACTTCAAGGTGGTTCCCCCTACTTGTGGTGCTTCGTGCTCGGAACACCTGTAGTCATCAACAAAAACACAGACACCTCATAGCAAGACATGCCACATATTGCCACATGTTCGCGCTATATCTGTCTTCCTTGACTGAAGCTCTCCCTCTCCTTCTCCCGCTCCCGCTCCCGCTCCTTTCATTCTTGGACCAGGGTTATGGTGAAGGGCTTGTCGCCCCTCACCACGCGTGCGTGTGCCCCCGGGTGCCAAAAAGTTGTAGACCATGCACACTCGGAGGCATGGACTCCCTCGGAAAAGAACAAACTATGAGTACACAAACCGTACGCTAACACTAGATGACGAGAGCGCAGCGAAGGGCATCGTGTTCCCCCGGTTCTTGTTGAGGTGTGCTTCAGCCAGGTTATTCGGTGTCGTTGTCAGGGCGCGAGCATGGCATGAAGACATGCCAGGTAGATCGCTTTGAGTATCGCGACGTTGAAGTATGACTTGTCCCCCTTATGGCGGCCACCTCCGAGGAGGGCCGCGGTCAGGGTCCAGGTGGTGCGAAACTAGCCACTTTACGGAAATGGTGACGGCGAATGACTCCAGCGTGGCTGGGCGAAGCCCGACAGGCTCCGCTGGATATACAGTCCAGGTCAACCTGGGGACCCCCCCTAAGTCGAGAGGCGACACAGGCTCCACGACAGAGGTGCACACACCTCTCTTTTTCTTGCAGAGCAGCAGCAATGCCTCCGCGATGCTGCATTGGACCGATGAAAATTGATGCTCGCAGATTTCAGCCCACCCAACGGATTCAGAAACAATCTCACGGCGAAAATCTCAAGCCCTGCCCTCCAGCGGTCTACACCGTCCTAACATGTTCGTGAATCATCGGGGCATAGAGGCAGTCCTGGGTATTCTCAAGGCTAGAGAGAGCAAGCCTCGGTCTCCAAGGCACTTCTCAAGGACAACGGCTGGAAATGATGCATTGCACGCGTTGCACGGCTCCAACAGCTCCAAGGCCACGTCTTTTCCAAAATCTGATTCCGAGCCTCGGAAGGCTCGCTTGGCCTGTTTGGCTCTCTTCGGATCTATACTGCAAGGTATCTTCTTAGATTTGTGCCGTCCGTCGCTTCGGTAACATTGCTTCCGACGCCGATCTGCTCATCCCAAACCTGTGCAACAGCCAAACATCACCCAATGAGACTGAAGATGTCAGCCCAGCACCTCGCCAGAGATTTGGAAGAGAATGGAAGAGCTGACATCGACTGGCCTGAGCCACGCATCCTACTTCCGCTATGGCCCAAACCAGCCCGAACAAGACTTAAACTTGGAGCAGCGCTCGCAGTTGCTGCGGCCAGAACAAGAGCCTCTGTGTCAGACAGCTTGCTTTCTGGCCTCAGGTTTTTTCCAGGAATGACAGAAGAAGAATTTGAAAAGGCCTTCTCAGGATCAAACAGGATCGGTAGCTTCAGCACAGAGGATGTCATCGCCATTCCTGTGTTGAAGACTGCCCCGGCTGCTGCTGCTGCTGCTAAATGCGTCGGATTCGGATTGAACAAGAGTCTCTGCCTGGCACAGACTTGTGGACATCTGAGGTGCTGTTCCTAAGTGGCCACGATACTGCTCGTGGTGACACAACCGCCAGCTTCACAAATTCACACAACGTGAAGAAACAGCAGTGCAATTTCACCCTTGCCCGACCACTCGCGCCGACTGACGAAGTGTTGCTATCGAGAGCTTCGTCATCACTGGATTATAAGGTGTGTTGGTTATTTGGTCCTGCACACCTGCTCCCTCGCAAGAATCTGCTGCAAACAACTGAACTGAGAAAGCCAGCAAGTTGGATGCACCTTTGCAACAATCGCGATCAACCGCAGAAACTGGGCTTCAGAATCAACTCAACAATTCAACGAAAACATCTGAGCAACACAAACATGTCGGCTGCTAACTCTGCACCGGCAGGACACACCATTCCGACAGTTCCACAAAATTGTCAGTCGACAGCAAGAATCTGACCCTCCAACAAATCAACAGACAATGGTGCACAAGGCATCGTGCCAGCCACGAAACTCTGTTTGCCTGTCGGATCCAAGTTCTGCTGGACGTTGCAGGAAAAGACACTTGCCCCAAGCATTCAATCAGCATAACCCCCGTGTTTGGGCAAGTTCAGGACCAGCGTTTTCTTGCAATCTCGTCATGGCCGAAGGGGTTAACATGACAGACATGACAGTGACATGGTAAGCGCTCTAAAATATTGACATGTCAACGAGAATGCAGCAAAGGCGCAGCACACGTCGCTGAGGTTCGAGGTCGGGAAGCAGCGGGACCTGCATTGAACAAGCATGGCTGAACTGATGCAAAGCTTGATCGTGTGCTCCTTCACGCTTGGTTTCCAACCTTGGAACTTCTCCCCGGGTAGCTGTCGCTATGCTGACCTTTCGAAAAAGCCCGAGGATGTCTGCAGCTGGAATCTCACGAAGACGGCATATTCCGTTTTCCAAATGCATATGCATCTCATCAGGATTGTTATGCGCGTGTGGCTGCAAGCTGCAACTCATGGCCTGTCTTGACGTGTGTGCTTCTCACCTCCCACGCTATGCAGATGCACAAGCTCCCTTGGCAGCAGAAGCAACAACCTTGTAGGCGAACAACAGCTTTCTGCGCCTGTCAAGGCAGAGCTGCTGCAGGTGTCTCCCGAGGTCGTTCAGCTGAAGTCGACAACACAAAGGACTTTCAACTCAGTCCGAGGCTGGTCCATCGCTGCAGTGGCGATCACATTCTAATCGGCGGCTCGAGGCCGGTCCACACTTTACGGCTAATGATGGTGGAAAGCTGTGGTCGTAGCTTGTTGAAATCCAGATTGCATACATTTGACCGAAGCTGGGTATGGCACGGGCATCTGACGACGCACAAGATACGTTCGTTATCTGCTCATGCCAACCATTGCCATTCCCCGCGCATTCGTCTATACGGCCCTTCCATTGAGCCTGCAGGCGAACTCGAAAGAAACCTGGAACCTCTTGCGTACTTGCTGGATATCAGCGCATGCTGTCACAACGCACAAACGCGATGCGTGACGCTCACGGCTCAACTGAATCCTTGCTGTCATTCTTGAGATCCTTCACATCCTTACACCGCATAGATCGAAACAAATGAAAATCAGCACCCCTAGAAGATGTCCAACCGTCCCATATTACAGGCTCCCCTAGCTGGCCACGTCAGATATCATTGTGCGCTGTCGCATAGGCGTACAATGCACGCTCGAAAGACACGGCCAGACAGAAAAAAAAAAGGAAGGTAATGTTCCAGACAACAGTATCCTGCAACAGTCACGTGCCTCTACATCGAAGGCAAGCTAAGATACTACAGTGCTACAGGAAGGAAGCTCTCGCGATGACAACTTTGCGGAGCTATACCTGGCTCTCAACCATACGTTTCTCGTCGAAGAATACCAGTCGGATTGAAGTGGCTCTTTTGGTTGCAACATTGCTTGGGCCAAGCTGATCTGAACCACGCGGTGCAGGGAATGCCTCTTTCGGGAGTTCCACGACACGCTACTACTGCGACAATGTCACGAGTGATTGTGTTCGATAGCTGGCGACCATGGCTGCAGATGACTGCGGCACTTTCTGATGCGTACTTCGCGTCTGTTCTTGCAACGGGGTCCAGTGCTGGTCCATGAACTTCCGCAGGCCGTTCGCATCAGTCGTTGACATGATGCCCCACTGACGGAGGCCCTCGCGCCTCACAGGCTCAATTCAAAGACAATTGCGCATCATTGAAATGTACCGCAAGGCAGTTGCTCGGACACAGAACCCGGACAAACTCGGAATGATACAGGGATCATGCTGTGCTGCAAGTACCACGGACTGCAAGACGACGACGACGACGACGACCCGATTGCACTGCATGGAACTGGGCCACGTACATCTCAGTAGCGAACTCCGCCCAGTCCGAGAAACTCACACCTGCACAGTAGGCCAAGACTCGCTTCGCTTTGGTCGTTTGGCTGCGAGTCTGAAGAGTTGTTGCAGAAAGGGTGCCTCCAAGCGTCTGTGCCTTCACGTCTGGTCCGGCAACACATTGACATGCTGTTCACAGGATAGACTCGGGCAAGCGCCTTGCGCCGCATCAGATCGGCGGCCTGCCAAGATTTGCATGGAGTGCTCGCGATGCTCGCTGACAACGCAAGCGTCACCTGGTCCAACTCCACCAGCGCGGCTGGTGGGCAGGCCAGGCTCTGAGGGCACGTGGACTGCTTGCTGCCGACTCGACTCACTGACATCCAGTCCTGGCAGTGGGCGAATGTGCCATAATCGCATGCAAGAACAGTAGCACCTCGACAGGCATTGCAAACTCCGAGACACGGACCACCTGCATGCACACTGGCCGCGGAAGTCTGCTGATTTGCTGCAGGGGTAGCTAACGCTGTTTCTCATCAGTTCTGCAGTGTTTGGCAGGTTGGGTACCTGCGTCTGGTACTTTGCCGATTTGCAGAGCTGCCACAGGAACAATGGAGCACCCGGCTTCAGAACATTGTCTGCCTCGCACAGTGCGCTGCAGTCAACAGCACAAAGTGGCCTGCACAGAGGCAGTGTATCCAGGGCTCGGACAACAATGATCGCCTCAGGAACAAGTTAAAGAAAAAAGTCTCCGCGTTATCGCTTGAGAGACAACCGATTCCTGTCGAGGCACTCCAGGCCGGACGAGAGCCAGGCTCTCCAACGTGGCGAGGTCCTCCTGCATGCCGAGTCGGAAGAGTAGTTGAAGACTTTCAGGACATGACACTCGGCCGCCAAGCCATATGTGTTCCTGGTAGCGAGACCCCCGCTGATCCATGAAAACCAAGCCGAAGCCACCACGAGCCTTGTAACATCAACAGTGGCGTGTTGTGGTCACCGTTGCCGATGCAAAAACTGAGACGAGGACTCCGCCGTACTTGCCTCAAGTGATAAGTCTGCTCTGCGACTCGCCGACAAAGACAGCGCAGCGGCATGCTAAACTGCAGGCTGGGCGGACGGCCTGGCCTTGCATGTAGGGAAGCACTTCGCGGCTATGCCCTGTCCAGACCTCGCAAGCTGCAGAACTCTGTCTTTGACGGTCCACGTATTCCTCGGGGCTGCGGCGTCCACCCGAGATGACAGACCCGCAAAGGCTATCACAGCCCGGGCTATGACTGCCTCAAAACGGAAGGGAAGGGCATGGCATGGCATGGCCAAGTGCGCGCCGCATGCGCCGCATGGCTGCGTGTGTCTGAGGTGCAAGACGTGGACGGGATCTGCCTCCAACGTCCTCCAGAACGGAGGGGGCCAAGTCCAAAGTTGCCCGCCACTCTTGAGAATATTTGGCGTGAGGCGCTCAGCTTCCCGCACTACTCGGATGTTGGGACTTGCCGTCGCGATACGAATGGAGGAGCTGCCACAATACGTGCCGATTTCCAGCCTGACGTGCTCGGCTCAGCCAACCAATCTGCAGATGAGGCGAAGTCGATAGGGTTTGACAAACTGCCGAGCGTCTGACACCAGAGAACTCCGTGCGTGCTGAGCGGCCGCCCAAAGAACCTTGGACGCAAGCTGCCTGCGTCAGACGTCAGAAGACACTGAGTGTCTGGCACCTCAGACTTCTCTCCTCCAGCAACCTTCAGCCACGTCTTGGAGCTGCCTGGCGAACCGCCGCTTGGACTAGTATCTTCGCAACCAGGTTGCAGCATTCACTTAAGCCTTTTTTTCCAGCATGTGGCCGCAATTACAAAGCTGCAGTCGGTACAGCTTAGGCAGTTGCCGATTTGTACAAAGTCTCGCAACCACCTCCAGCGACTAGCCCTGGCATTGGGACTCTTCAACGACATCCCAAAACTGTGAAAGGAAAGCTCATGTTCGAGTGATCTCGAACGTGCCGTCTAACCAGCACAGATCAATTTATCATTGTTTCTCAAGGATGCATTCAAGCCATCTGGCCAATGATCATGGCCAGCTTTTTGCCTCATGGCCTCGAGTGTAGGGAAGGCAGGTGTGTTGCATGTTCTCTTTTGTCTCAAAGCCCAGGCAAGCTTGCAGAGGATACTTGCGGCGTGCCTCGCCCTCCTCGCGGTCCCGAAACTGTGGCCAACTGAATGCCAGCAAGGCCAAAGACTGAAGGCAGATTAGTGTCGCCAGAAGGCGACAAGGAAGCCAGTCCTTGGACGAAAATGGAAGGGTCTAATTAGAGACATCTTGTGCAGTGCCGTGCATGTCGTCTGGCCTTGAATATCAACTCGAGGACCATCCAGGTGTAGTTGGAAAGTGTCCTACACTTCCAGAGGCACCCAGCTGACACGTCGGCTCAAGGTCTCTTGCTGCTAGAAGGCCAGAGCATCCAGACCACATCGGTTCGATCCATGTGGTCCGTCATTCGGCTGCAGTCGTCGACTGTGCTGGCAAAGATCATCAGAAAAGTAACCTTTGCTTACTTTCGGAATGATAATAGTTGCCCTGCCCAAAGGTAAGCGCTAGTGTTCTTCAATGACTCAGCACTACTCAGTTCGGAGCCGCGCTGGTCACAGTAGCCGGCCAGAAGTACCCAGAGGCCCAAAATCCGTCAGTGGAGGACCTTGACAAACATCTGGTTGCAGAGCAGGGGTTTCTGACGTTTCGCTCAAAGTGTGATTTCAGCGAAACTCAAGTTCACCTCGGGTTTTCGTGGTAGACGAGGCTTGATGCCAAGGTGTCTGTGGCTCAAAGGGCCATGACTGGGCCATGACGGGCTCAATTGTAGAACAATCTGTTCCCTCGGGGTTTGATCACCAATGGGCGCATCAAACCCAACTAACCCAACCGAGGAGTCCTGCGGCACCACCTGATAATCTGGAAATGCATCTGCCGGCGTCCTTGCTGACACAGTGCGACCCTGCCGTGCGTCGGTCTCTCGCCGTGGCTAGCTCGTTCTTGTCGTTCTTGTCAATCCAAGCTCACACATTCAACGTGGCTCCAGGAAAGGAGCGGCACATGTTGTGTTTGAACAGTTGTCGGCACACGCTAATCCAGACGTCCCTCGCAGGGGAAGCCAGGCTAGACGCAAGCACATTTCCAAGGGAGGCATGTCTTCGGGCGGCTGATATCTGCATCCAAGGTGCCACATGGCGATGTACCCAGAGTGACAAATCAGTTCTTGCACGCTTGACTTTGAGCATGCTGACTTTGACTGTTCCATTCCTGTAGTTCTCCAAAGCACCTGACAGGAATGCAACCGTGCAATCGACAGGCCAACTGAACCCAACACCGAGAACCCTAAGCCCTAAACCCAAGAATCCCATGCCCTAAGCCCTGCTAAACATGAACCCTAAACCCAAGAATCCTTTGCCGCACTAAGCCCTGAACCCGACAGCCAAGAACCTTAAATCTAAGGACTTTAGGAGGGACCCCGAATAGGGACCCTGAATCCCATTACCTTAAATAGCCATTGTATAGTCCTTATATACCCCTTATATAGCCAGGTAGTCTCCATAAAAAAAACCTCAATAACCTACAATGGTCCCTATTAAGGGTCCCTCCTAAAGCCCTTAGATTAAACTGTACCGAAACCCTAAACCCAAGAAGCCGAAGCACTACTAGGCCCTGAACCCTAAACCCAAGAACCCAAAGCTCTAAACCCAAAAGCCCTTAGCCTCAATTCCCAGAACCTGAGAACTCAAAGACCTAAACTGTACACCCAAGAACCCTAAGCCCTGAACCCAAGAACCCAAGAACCCTAAGCCGTACTGAGACCTGAACCCTGAACCCAAGGACCTAAACCCAACGACCCTCCGGCCCTAAGCCCAAGGCTGTACTATAAGAAGCCTCAATGCAAGAACACTGAGCCCAACACTCAGGAGTCCAAAGCCCTAAACCGAAGACCGAAGCCCTGCTAAGCTCTGAACCCCAAATCCAAGATCCCTTAGCCTAAACCCAAGAACCCTAAGCCCCACTAACACAAGGCCCTGAACCTGAAACCCCAGAAAAGCCATCTCTAAACTTAAGCAAACCAAGCCGTAAATGCAAGAACCCCAAGCCTTAATACCAAGAACCCCCAAGCCCAAAACCAGAATCCTAAGGGCTACATCCAAGAACTCTTAGCTGCCTTAGCTCTACACTAAACCCAAGAACCCTAGGCCCTAAACCCAGGAACCCTATTATGTGATACTACACGATGTCACATGATGAGATATGACATGGGATGATATGGTGTCATATGCCATGATAATCTGATATACTATGATATGACACGACAAGATGTGAAATGAGCTAAGATGGTATAATATGATTAGGCATGATGTGTTCTGATATGATGTGGCATGGTATGGTGTGATATGGCATGATATAAAGTGTTGTGATATGACATGACATGATATGAACTTATATACGATATGGTACATGATATGGATTTCGCTGCGATGCTTGACATGATATGGTATCAAACGGTCTGATATGATATGCTACATGCGATATGCTACATGCTATATGCTATATGATATATGATGTATGATGTATGATATATGACATATGATACGACATACAAATATGTGATCTGTTATGCTGTTAAAAATGATATGATGGGTACACGTTCTTACATGCTGCATCATGCTCTGTCATGGTGTACACTGTCAAATCACGGTTTACCATGTTATATCGTGACACTATCTGCGGTTGAATTCGATTGAATAAAGCATTACTATGTTACAAAAAGAAATACTTTCTTTATATCGGCAACGCGATGCTTTGCTATGCTACTTTGCTTTACTCCAAGCCCCGAAACCTTAAACACAAGAACCCAAAGCCCTACTAAGCCTTGACTTTAAGTTCTAAAACGGAGAACGGTAAATCTCTAGATCGAAGAACGGTTGAATATCAAGAACTCTAAGCCCTGAGCCAAAGAAGCTTGAAGCCCTAGACTCAGGAACGCTAAACTAAACCCTAGAAGCCTACGCCATTCACCCGTGGACACGAATAACTACCTTAGGCTTAGACTGCAAATCCGAATCCGCAAGAAGACACTGCCCTTAACCCTAAAATGCTCGAAACCTAAACCCAAAAAACCTCAAACCTCAAAAACCTAATCCCTAAATTGAATCGCAGCTGCTGGGTCCATGCATGGGAATGGGGCGCGCTTGCATTCTGCGTGCTTCACTCGCACATGCTTTAACAGCCGGTGCAAGAGTCAGGCTGAAGAGGGAAGTGCTGGCTGCGTGGTCTTGCATTTCTCCCATCTGTCTAATCCCCGTGGCCTGAGAAGGCACCTCGACATCGTGCCGAAACAGCTCATGTAGAATCGCCGCAATCCACAGCACTGGTGCCAGAAAAAATCCAATGATGCCTGCGAGGACAACAGGTTGGACAAGAGATGCTTCTGCATGATTGCAAATCCCGAGTAACCAACTTTCAGGCAATGTTCGTGCTTCAGCCGGGCCGCAATAGTTCTGGACGCTTTTGTACCGCTTCTCGTTCCTTCCGAACCTTGGCACTCGTCAAGCCTTCCTTCTCCCAAGCATCCCGTGATCACCAGACAACCTATTTCCAGTAGGGTGGGAAAACAAAAGGAAAACTTTCTGAGGCCTGCAAATTGCATCGGTGTTAGATTCCAAGGAGTTTGCTGATCCGGCTCGTCCCAGAAAACCTGCACGGTCTCTGCACAAGTCTGGCCTAGCATGGCGTTACACTGTTATTTTCCAGCGCCCTCCAGAGAGGTTGGCAAACCAATGTTATGTTTCAACCACCACTGACTGCTGCATGTCCCCGCACATTTGCGTGTGGCTGGCTCGCCTTTCATCAAACGCGAAAAAAGCTGAGGGATCCGACATGAAGCGTCTTTAGATTTCAGAGCAGGGGTTGCGGAGCATAAATCCGGGCTAAGTCAGGAGATTGCAAAGCTGATGCAGTCCCGACCCGGAAACCCTGTAGCGCAGTCTTCGAATCCTCGTCAATGATACCACAACAATGGCTACAACGCTTTGCATGTGCTACAGGAATGCTTCTGATACTACTATATACTCCGAACTTGCTACCGCCCACGCACCACCAAGACTACCAGTTTTCGTACTCCTCGAAATACTCGCACTACCCTTACTACGTGTACGACTCACACGGCTCGTACTCGCACTACTAGCACTACTAGAAGCACTTAATAGCACCACCTACTACTGCTACTACTGCTGCTGCTGCCGCTACTACTACTACCACTACCACTACGACTGCGAGTGCGACTGCGAGTGCGACTCTGACTACGCGCGCGATCGTCATGCCATCGATGGAGGTCTAGGCAGATCATGGTCGGCCCTTGCCATGTTCCTTGGGGTTGCCTCCCTGACCTGTGGTGGGCATTGGCCCTGTTGGCTATGCATGGAGGTTGCTTGGTGCGTGCATGGGTTGAACAGTGGCTGCGTGCTAGCACGCTCCCCGGGGAGTGATACCGCCTCGGTTTTGAGGTAGACATACGCCTCGGCTTGGGGTGCTCCGAGGCCTGATTGGGGCGCTCTGGACCCAGTGACTTGTCCCCCGCTGCTACTACAACTACTACGACTACCACGACTACTACGACTACTACGACTACGACGACTACTACGACTATTACGACTACTACGACGACGACGACGACGACTACTACTACTACTACTACTGCTACTGCTTCTACTTCCACCTCTACTTCTACGGCGACTACTCCTACTGCCGCTACCAATACTACTGCGCTGACGACGAAAACGACCTTCAAAGCGACAAGTCTTGACGACAGTTCCATGGTTCTTGAGAGTTCACAAACTACTACAGGTAGCACCTCCAATCCTGACCCTGGTCCCAACCCTGCTACGAACTTTTAATTGCTCATACCACCCATACGAAAACTGAAATTGCCAATCAATACTGGTACCACGGATACTCCTACTACTACTACTACTACTACTACCACTACTACTACCACTACTACCACCA
>CAJNDV010031358.1:22259-49063 GCA_905221635.1 Symbiodinium sp. CCMP2456 | reverse complement strand
TTTTTTTTTTTTTTTTTTTTTTGGGGGGGGGGTCTTGGTTTGGGGTTTCAGGTGTAGGGGTGTAGCGTCTGGGTTTCGAGTCGGGTTGGGTGTTAGGATTGGTTTTGGTTGTTGTTGGGGCTTCAGGAAAAGTACGACGATTGTGTCATTACGTCATTGCCTGTCATGTTCAGACAGTAGCAGCCCTGAAACTGTCATCGGATCCGTAGTATAAGGACCCCACCATCAACCCCAAATCCAAGCGCAACCTCGCAACTTTGAACTTTGGCAGCCCAGAAGTGCGGAAAGCGTCTCCAAAGGAACCCTGTTATTGCTGACCAACATGATCCAAGGATTCGTGGCGAAGTCATACTTTGGCCCCAAATGTACCTATATAGGGACTACTTTAAGGCCAAAGTACATACTATTTGGGCGGTTGTCAAAATTATGGTCCCTTTTGGGGTACCCTAAATCATAGGTGCCGTATTATAATAAGGACCCAAAAAGGGACCATAAGTTAGAAAACGACCCATTTGGGTACATGGGCCCTTAGGGAATGATCCTGCACTCGGTTTAGGGTTTAGGGTTTAGGGTTTAGGGTCTTTTGGTGTGGTGCTCAGACTAGAACCTTTTGCAGCCCTTAGAAGAGCCAGAGGCCCAGTGCTTCGAGGATTTAGGTGTCCCGTTATTATACCCTATACTCTAAACCCCTAAACCCCTGAACCCTAAACCCCTAAACCCCTAAACCCTAAACCCTCCACTTCAAAGGAGCTTCCAGCTAGCCAGTGGCTGGTTGAACGACTTTGCCCTGTAGAACATGTTGATCATGTCCTCGAGATGGGAACTCGATTAGGGTTTAGGGTTTAGGATTTAGGGTTGGGGGTTTAGGCCTAGGGTTAAGGGAGGGTGTAGGGCTTGGTGCTACCCAGGAACAGACGGGCCCTAATACTTAGACTAGGGTTTTGGGGCATATACTACTATGCTACGTATATGATCACGAACCCTAAGCAACACTATTGGCAATCCTCCCCACTGCTGTATTGAGGCTTATGGTTTAGGGTTCGGGATTGAGGACTGCTCGAATCTACTTTTCAGGTCTTTCAGGTCTTTCGGCTCATAGAATAGGCCGTTGCGGGCTTGCAGTGTTCAACTAAGTACGACTCGTGGAGGTTTGGGTTTCAGTTCGATTTAGGGCGGAATTGCAATAAATAATTTCACAAGTTGTCGTAGGGTGGCATTTACTAGCTGGACGACAGGCTTCGGACACAAACGTCTGTGATTTAGGAACGACTCCTTGACTGACGCGGTGTCCCACTTGCTGAGAGGTTGGTTGAAAGAGGCCGCATATTGGAACATGCCATGCATGTCCTCCACCGCAGAGGTATCCCATGTGCCTATGCGACGTTGAAAAGCCTTCGCCATCTTGAACATATAGCTCATGTCCCGCACAGACGTGGTGTTCCATCGGTGAAGTGGTTGGTCGAAGGCAGCTGCGTGTGAAAACATGTTGCTCATTTCCTTGACCGCTGAGGTGTCCCAAGAATTTATGGACTGGTTGAAGGAACTGGCATAGGAGAACATTCCGCTCATGTCGAAGACAGACGATGTATCCCAGGAGTCAATGTTCTGATTGAACTGCCTTGCAAAGGCGAACATGTCATTCATCCGCTTGACTGAGGATGTGATCCATTTCTGCAACGGTCGATTGAAAGAGCTGGCGCCACAGAATTGGCAGCTCATATCGCGAACCGAGGAGGTGTTCCAGTTGTTCAGGGAAGAGTTGAAAGCACGGGCATTCGCGAACATGTGGCTCCTTCGCAGGAGAAGAAATCGGCATTAAGAAGACCGTCCCTAAACAACAACTGCGGCCTGCATGAGTTCCGATGGCCTTGGCGGCTTAATAAACCCCTGAACCCCTAAACCCTAAACCCAATGCCTCACCCTACGACAAACCGTAAAGCGCGATATTACATCGTAAACGGTACCAAGGTACATGTTGATCACGCGCCGGGTGTCCCACTGCCCAAGGGGCTGGCTGAAACTGGTCGCCCCGGCGAACATAAAGCCTGTGCAGTACTTTAAGTAGTAATTGGAAGGGCCTTCATCTTTAGGATAGGTCTTTGGCAATATATCTTAATAATGGGGAGCCCTATGCAACGATATGGGTACTTATTCCAACCCCTCCCCGAACGAGCTGCCCTTGTATAAGGATCATAACGGAGATTAAGAAGCTTGCCGAAGTGCCGCCTAGAGAACCCTGAAACTCTAAACCCTAGAGGAGATTAGGAAGCTTCCCAAAGTAAACCCTGAAAGCCAAGCCCTACGGTTCATAATATCAATCCTGCATTACCCGTAATAAGGAATATACCATAATTCCCATAGTTCAGGGTCCTTAAGGTACTGCAGCATATGTATCATCAACCCTAAACCCTTGAAATTACCGCCCAGAGGCTCATGTCACGCACCAAAGAGGTGTTCCAAGAGGTCAGGTCTTCGCTGAAAGAGCGAAGGTCTCGGAAGAGTCCTGAGGAATGCGAGGCCCTCGACATCCTGTTACCTACATAATCCGGTCAATGATCCAAGATGTATGTGTATACTATATATATATATATGTATGTATATATGTATGTATATATATATATATATTAATAAGTATGTAGGCTTATATAGAAGTATGTACTGTTACTTGCCGATAAGGTTTTGTTGCAGCATGGCCCAAACAGCGTAACTCCAGGCACAAGCAAAACGAATCCATGATATGTGTGTGCTTGCGTGTGCGCACGCCCGTAATAGTGTCACGTCGAGAGAATGATGGATAGCAAAGCCGAGGCACAGTTTAGTAGGTTCGTAGTAGAGGCTCGGACCCCCAAAGTGTACAGCAGCATGGGCTGTTATTTGGACCCTCGGGCAAACAGATAGAGACAGAACAAGTGTGTATCTGTGTGCTGTGATGTCTCGAGGACTTTGAATTAAAAAGCAAAATCTAAACCCCCAAACCCTGAAATCGCGGAGACCTTTCAAACAGCTCTTTGCAAGATCTCAAGTTCCCAAAAGGTCTCCCAAGTACCCACATCGTAGCATGCATGGTGTCTGTATTCGGAATCACTATTCTGATTTGGGACAGTACCCCCCCATATAATGGAGACCCTATACCCTAAACCGGTAAACCCGAAACCCCTAAACCCTAAACCCCTAAACCCTAAACCCCTACATCCCTAAACCCTAACCCCTAAACCCCCAAACCCTAAACCTTTAACCAGATACAGTAGCCCCTATTTACGTACTGGTGGATCCTTTGGGTTTGCCAAGTCTGGCTAGCGAGGGTCCTACAACCCACCGCCGCCAGACCTTCCCAAAATTCCTTAACTAAGGAATATAGACCTTACTTTTTATAGATAGATGACTCCCTAATGTGATTTCGGGTTTCTTTTAAACCCTAAATCCTTACCTAAGGAATACACCTTACTTTATAGATAGAAGACTCCCTCATGCGATTTTTTAGGGGTTTTTCAATTCCCGAAATCGTAAACCCTATATCCTTAGCTGATGCTGAACCCGAAACCCTAAACCATTGCAAGGTCTAGGTCTTTCAGGAGCCGGAGCCTTCACCCTTGTCGCCACTGCACTCACTCTCACCCCCATAGAGAGGGGGTTTAGGGTTTAGGGTTTAGGGCTTAGGGTTTAGGGCTTAGGGTTTCGGGTTTAGGGTTTAGGGTTTAGGGCTTAGGGTTTAGGGTTTAGGATTTAGGGTTTAGGCCCCCTAAACCCTAAACCCAGTTTCGAGCCTCGCCCTTCCCCGAGGTTCCAAAGGAGAGTTTGCCGAGCAACTTCTAGGGGAGCAGATTTTCGTAGAACAGGCATGTCATCAACTGCTTCAGGTGTGTGTGTGTGTCTATATATATATATATCAGCATCCCAATATCTAGGCACTCGGGTTTGGCATCATAGTTATGTAGGTTACTACTTTGGAGAGTATATGATAGTTAAGCACCTTGGCCCTTAGGGTCAGTTAGGCTTTGGGGCATTTACTCCACAAATTGCAACATGTCGCATAGTACGGCCAAACATGCCCCAGTTTAGGGTCTATAGGGTTGAGGGTTCAGGGTTCAGGAGTTTAGGGTGTAAGCTTTGGGGTTTTGCAGTTTAGGGTTTAGGGTTAAACCCTAAACCCTAATCCCTGGACCTAAACCCTAAACCCTTAACCGTTGGGGTTTAGGGAAGTCACCGCTCATGTTCGTCACCGCCGTCACATCCCAGTCTGATATCTGCCCCCAGGTCCTCGGCGTAAGACTGAGCTGCTCAGGTCGGGTGCTTAGGATTTCGGGTTTAGGGTTTAGAGGGCTATGAAGGCTTACAAGGGGTACTACGGCGGTTCATGATATTTATTTCGGCATTGCCCATCATAAGGAATATGCCATAATTCCCAGAGTTTAGGGTCCTTATGGGTATTGCAGGATTTATATCATCAACAGTAGGGTTCAGGGTTTAGAGATTACCAGGGGCTCTAGGGTCTAGGGCTTAGGGTTTTAAAAGTCTGGGGATTTCGGGCTGCAGGTGCCAGGGTTTAGGGTTTAGGGTTTAGGGTTTAGGGCCTAGTGTACATCCCAAGTCTAAGGCCTCAGGGCTTTGGAAGATATGGCCTTCGGCTAGAGGCATCTAGGGTTTTGGGCGCAGGGTTTAGGGTTCTTTTGGTTTTTTGAGGGTTTAGGGTTCGGGGTTTGGCTTTGGATTTGGGGGTTTGGGTTTCGGGCCTTGCACGGTGTGAGGCCCAAGGGAGGCACGTGTGATTTTGCTGAGCTTGCATTCCCCAAATGCCTTTGCTCACCGGCCCCGAACCCCAAACCACCAGTTCAGTACAGGCTTGCAGTATAATATGCCCCACTACCCTATTCTCATGGTTGAGACCCCTATCGTAACACAGCCCTATGAAACCATTAAGCAACCCTGTCAACAACTACATTAATATCTCCATTCACGCAAGCCCAGCTTCTGAACGATCGCCGTCCTCGCGGTTGCGTTTTGCTGCCTCAGATGAGCACAGCACAGTCAGAACATTTCATCATGGCACCTGTGATCCCTTCTAACAGCTAGCCCTTTTATTCAATTAGACCACATAAAGAATGGTCCTAAACCCTAAACCCAAAAACCCTAAACCTCTAAACCCAGACCCCTAAACCCTAAACCCCTAAACCCTAACCGCTAAACCCTAAACCCTACACAACCCTAAACCCTACAACTCCTAACCCTTGCAAGGCCCGAGAAGCCAAGGTCCTAAGGTCCTAGCTAAGGCTGTGAGGTCTCTTGGTCTGGACTGAAAGGGTCGCGAACTGCACCCACCATAGTGGAGCGTCTAGGGTTTAGGAGTTGATGGTTCACGGTTTAGGGTTTATGGAGAGTTACGGCAAGGGTTTAGGGAGTTTCAGACGACAACAACGACAACAACCAGGGGCGCCAACATGACTACAAGCAGTATAAGACCGACTTAGCCTCAGGGGCCATCTTGAGGGCAAAGTATATACGGTGTCAGCACATGCCAGCCGTACCCTCCTCCCCCTCCCCGACAAGAACGGCCTTGACCTAAACCTACAAAAGCCCTGTAACCACGAAACCCGAGGCCCTAATCCCTTCTCCTCCTTCGACCCTCGATCTGCCCCAGTGGCTCCAAAAAGAGCACCCCTCAACCCTCAACCCCTCACTCAAACCCAACCCCCAAAACCTCTAAACCCGAAACCCCAAAAGCTCTACAAGCCCTTAGCACGCCTAAAAAACCTGCCTCAAAAACCCAAAAGCCCTCAACGCCCCAATCCTCTAAGGGCGGCTAAAGCTCGAGCCCTGCCAGAGTTGAATCGCCTCGTCCAGCTCCGCCCTGGCAAAGCTTCTTGGTCCCTACTGTTGATGATATAAATGCTGCACTACCTTAAGCACCCTCAGCCCTAAACTATGGGAATTATGGTATATTCCTTATTTATGGATAATGCAAGATTTGTTCATCAACCGTGAGAAAGGGTTTGCAGAGTGTACCGGGGTCAGGTTTAGGGTTTAGGGTTTAGGCCCCTTTTGTCCCAGCAGAAATCCCACCGCGAAAGGCCCATAGGCCAAGGGTTAGGGTTCAGCGTTTGAGGTTTCGAATAAAAAAGACCGAGACCCGCAGGCATTCCAGCCCTTGCATGAGGACAAGAGACCCCTTCAACCCAGCACAAGCAAACTCTACACCCTTAAGCCTTGTAACCTCTGCGCCTTGAGTCCCTAACCCTAGATTCCCTAATTTCATCTAACTTTCCAACTATGAATAAACGCTCGAACGGAAGCAAAGTGCCTGTCTCGGATGCCTTTGCCAGCCGCCCTTGCAAGCCAAACCACGACAAGGAGGGTAATCGCAGCCCCAGCCATTGGTAAGCGCTGTGGTACAACAGGTTTACACCTTGATCAACTTCTTGGCTCAGCTGCATGAGGATTTAGGCTTCCTGATTGAAAGGGGTGGGGCCTAGCAATAGAATGGAGTTTCGTGGTACATGCTGAGGATTTTCTGGAAAAGCAATAAGCTATCTGTTGATGATCTAAACCGGCATTCCCTGAAGGGCCCTATTCTATGGGAACTATGGTATATTCCGTATCATGGGTAATGAAGGATGTATATCATCAACCGTACCACTGCTACTTCTGCACCCCACTATATGGGTGGTTGTCAAAATTATGGTCCCTTTTTGGGTCCTTATTACAATACGGCACCTATTATTTAGGGTACCCAAAATGGACCCTAATTTTGATAACCACCTATATGAAGCTCTGAACATAAATGCCTGAAGTCTGCTCTCTGGCTTAGGCTCTGACGGAGGTCTTCGTTGCTCAACTCGGCCGTTCCTGGCGCAGTCCCGGCTTAGGGGCTTCTGCTAAGGGCCCACAAAAAGCACATAAGCAAAACAATAGGATAGGGATCTCCCATGTAAACCCCCGTATAATGAAGCCCAACAAGGTAGGGATATCCTCACCAAAATGCTTATGCTTATGTCCTTTTTGGGTTCCTAAGTTTAGGGCCTTCAGGGTTTAGGGTTCCAGGCGAGGGGTTTAAGGTTCAGGGTTCACGGGGTCTCGTCGGGATCTGATTGGGTTCTGCGGGGTTTGCGGATGAGGCAGTCTGAGTTGGGCTTGGGGGCTATAGGGGTTCAGGGTTTAGGGCTTTAGGGTTTTAGGGTTTAGGGTTTCGGGTTTTAGGGTTGCCAGCTCCTCAACCTCATCTATATCGCCTTTCAAACGAGCCTCTTCGTCCAAGCAACCGCGCGGGCCAGTTGTGCATACGATGGAGTGAGGGAGGTTTCGGAGTCATCGCCATGTTGTGAGTCCGAAACATTCTGCAATGCCTCAGCACCGCCACGGCCCCCTCCACCGAATGCGGAAGAGAGGGCATGTCGCAAGAGATGGCGCTGATCGTCCGTAAGAGCAGGATCGCTCAGCGCCGCATCGGCGTCTATTATCACAAGTCCAGTTCGGCGCATGGTGACTCTGCTAAAACGTAGATCGGCAGTCGATTTGCCGCATCCAGACATACCAGCAATGGTGTAGATACGCCCTTGCAACTCAGATGAAAGTGCTCTTGCGATCCTTGCAGGAAGTGGGCGAATGTTGGCGAGTGCGCTTACTTCCTCCCATCGTCTTTTTTTTCAGGCTCATTCAAGGCTTGGGGCTCCACAAGGTGTGGATTTAGGGTTCAAGTATTTAGGCTAAAATGTTGCGGCTAAGGTGGTTTCACACATTTCACAAAAATCATCATCATCACCACCGCCGAGATCATAGTGAACATCGTTGCCGTGACCATCAATACCGCCGAGTCGTCTCCATTCTGCGCGAGAATGTGGTTTATTATCTGAGGTGTTCCAGGATTAATTACGACTACTGCTGAGATATAACACCTGCATTACCTTAAGGACCCTAAACTATGGGAATTATGGGATATTCCTTATTATGGGTAGTGCTGGATTTCTATCGTCGACCGTCGGGCTACCTTGTGCTCTGTGAACGCAGCCCCACCATTCTTGCCCATCATCAGACCCTAAACCCTAAACCCTAAACCCTAAACGGATCCAGCAGCCAAGGCGAAGAGCAGAGAAACTAAGGGTTTGGGGTTTAGAGCTTTAGGGTTTTAGGGCTTTTGGGTTTAAAGCTTAGGGTGTTTAGGTCTTTGGGGCTTTAGGGCTTTAGGGTTTTAGGGCTTAGGGTTTTAGGGTTTAGGGTTTTGGGGTTTAGGGTCTTAGGGTTTAGTGTCATAGGGCTTAGACTTTAGGGTTTAGGGTTTAGGGTTTCGCCGAGCGCATTCAAGAGCAAAGCGCAACCTCTGCATGCAAGACCCTATATGCACTACACCCCTTGGCCCCAACACGCCAAACCACAAATCCGAAACCTGTCAGCACTAGACCATCAATCCGAAAGCCCCGTTCAATATCATATATCATATATTTGTACATGATTACTTTTCTTATTCTTCTGTTACTGCACTGATAGACCCTGAATCCTCCAAAACCTATCTCTCCTAAGACCGTGCGGGGCAGGGAAGCACCCTGAACAGCCAAGAAGGCTCTGCTTGTTAAGGTTTTATGGTTGAAAGGGCTTTAAAAGCCTTAGGGTTCAGGGCTTTAGGCTTTAGGGTTTAGGGTTTAGTGTTTAGGGTTTAGAGTTTAGAGTTTTAGAGAGTTCTAGGGTTCAGGGTTTAGGGTTTAGAGTTTAGGGTTTTAGAGGGTTTTAGGGTTTAGGGTCTAGGGTTTAGAGTTTAGGCGGCCTCGGAAAGCTTCGCCGACTCTTTGTGACGTCGAAGGAGGGCTGCAGCCGCCTCCAGGGTTGCGGCATGAAACGCCCCGCCCCCGAACGCCTCTAAACCCTAAACCCTAAAATTTAGGGTTCAGAGTTAGGGTTTAGGGTTTAGGGTTTCCTTACAAGGGAAACTATAAGGGTTACTATAAGGGCTTGTGGTTCTATAATGGAGGGGCCTTGAGAATTGGAATAGGGTTTTGGGTTAACTTATACTATAATCATAATACGGAACCGCCGCAATGGTATTGGCAATTATTGAGGTCCCTATACTCAACCCTAAACCCTAAACTGAAAAGCCCAAACTCTAAAGCCCTAGAGGCTGAATTCTAAACCCCAACTCTATAGCCCAATGAAAGCGCTAGACGCTAAACCCCCAACGCTATAAGTCCTAAACCCGGTATGGCTTCATTCGTGAGTTCGGTGCTTTAGAAGTTCTGTACTTCAAATCACATTCCTGGAAAACAGTAACATATGGGATACTAGGTTCCCCAGTAGCCCCATAACAATAGGTGCCCGCTTTCCTGCCATTTGGTCAAAATAAGGGGACCTAAAACCACAGGGCAGCAGAGCCCTCTACTCTATAGAGGCCTTAGTACTTACCTATACTCTATTTGAGGGGCTCCTTATTATAACTATAGTAGACTAGACCCTAAACCCTAAACCCCAAGAACCCTATTCTAGTTGGATTCAAAGAGATTTCATTACAGGAGCCCGGCATATCTGCAGTTATTCCTCGCGATCCTGCAATCAAATCTCTCTGAATCCTACAGCTATCGGAAATTTTGTGTTTGCGGCCCGTGATGTTACCGGTGATTCGACTCCAAACAAAAAGACAGTTCGTGTTTCAAGGAACCCCCCCAGCTAAAAAAAAACTAACCAAAAAGATAATTGTCCCCCTTAAAATACCGATCCTAAAATAAACCCTAAACCCTAAACCCTAAACCCTAAACCCTAAACCCTAAACCCTAAACCCTAAAATAAAGGGAACCCCAAGTTATAGAACTACAAGTACCCATATAGGAGAGTCCACAAAGACATACACATACCCCAATTACCCTAAACCCTCAAGGCAAAAAGACAAAGAGTGAGTAGCAAAGCCGGAGAGTGGCCACATTCCAGGCACAAAAGGGAAGCATGGCAGCATCTGTTGGGCTTAAGAGAGGGTTTAGGGTTTAGGGTTTAGGGCTTAGGGGATAAGAGAGGTCCATGACCCTTTGAGAACCACGCCAGCATGAGTTGTCGGACAAGTCTGCATTTTCGCGTGCCTTCGTTGCTAGCCTGCTGGGATGCTACCGTTCGCTTGGCGATGGTGTTGATGCACCGCACGAAGGAGTCACTTGCGCACGCATTCGATCATCCGAGGTGTTCTACATGTTGAGATCCCTGCATCATTTCTAGGGTCTACGGTTCAGGATTTAGGGGTTTAGGGAAATTCCTATGATCCTCCATAAACCTTCTAATGCTGTGGAAAATGGAGAGAGGGTTGCGGTTCCTTAGTTCCATGAGCCCGGTGACTCCTGCTGATGCTTGACGTGAAACGAATCATTAACAGCTGCGTGAATTCCTGAACCGCACACTGCTTTTTGGGCTCTCGGCGATGGTTTGTGCAACGTGGGAAGGGGCCGTAACACTTAGAATAGGGTTTTGGGGGGTCCTTATTAATTCTAGTATAGCATACCCCCAGGCCCCTATATTACGGGGTTACGTAGAGTTGGGATCTTAACATTCAGCGGTATAGGTGTTTATATGGTTGAATTCAGACCTTAGGCCTAAACCGGCTGTGAGCTTTGCAGAAATGTAGGCGGAACGTCACATGTCCACGTTCAATGCGTCGAACTCACCGAGTTCACCTGCACGAATGCAATCGAATTTATGGTGATCCGTTGGGGCACATACAAAGCTGACAGCAGGATCGTTCAGAGTCATCATAGGGCTCAAGGTTTAGGGCTTCAGCAGTTTAGTGTTCCAGGGTGGAGGGGTTTCGTACTCCGCTAAACCCAAGGAACAACAAGCTGACCAATGCATAAAACCCTGAAGACCATTAACCCTTCAAGCCCTAAACATTGAAGTTTAGTTACGAAAGCTTCAGAAAAATCCTGCCGGAGCCCCAAGCGGGTTCAAGGCTGGCTATTAAAGACCCAAGGCTAGGGACAAATCAAACCCTGCATTCCAGGGTCCCCTAACCCTGGGTTACTAAGCCTTAAACCCTAAATCATAAAACCCTAAACCCTAAACCCCCAAAACCCTAAATCCTGAAGCTGAAGCCGTTTTTAGGCCACAAGGCCCCACTTCTGAAAGCTAACCGCCTAGAGGCCAAGATCAATGGGGTTTAGGGTTTAGGGGTAAAGTTTAAGCCATAGAACGATTTTCTTGTTACACTTTCTCGAAAAGGAAGTGTATTCCGAAAGAAGCCCCCTCAAAACATATCCTGGTGCCAAAGCGATTAACTTTGCAGATGCATATAGCTTTGTACTTTGTTGGTGAAGGGGCGTGGGGTATGCGATTCTACGTAAAGCTCCGCAGCAGAATGCCAGACGAAAGCCAGCTGACGATTGCAAATCACCTAAATTTAGAAACACCCTCTAAGAATTACCATGAACTACCAGGGCCCGTGGCATGAACTCCAAAGTTCGAGAGTTTAGGGTTTGAGGTTTGAGGGTTTAGGGTTTAGGGCTTTAGGGTTAAGGGTTTGAGGTTTAGGGTTTAGGGTTTGAGATTTAGGGTTTAGGGTTTAGGGTTTCGGGTTTAGGGTTGAGGGCTCTGAACCCTGAACACAGTGGACTGAGCTCATCTTCAAGTCGGAGTTCTGTGCCTATGCTCGCCAGGGGCGCCCAAGCCTCTGCCTCCTGGACAGGGGGAACCCTAAACCCTAAACCCTAAACCCTAAACCCCGGCTACGGTTGTGTGCCTTATTAGGGGCCTTGCCCTTGACCCAACCCGAGGGTTCTTTTTGGGGATCGATACGCATTCCTTTGAGGGACTGAGATGAACGGCTTAGGGTTTAAGGTTTAGGGTCCGGGGTTTAGGGTGCAGGGCTTATAGGGTCTATGGCCCAGGGTTGCTGTTGGGTCAGGGTTCCAAAGCCCTAAACCCTAAATACTAAAACCTAAACCCTAAACCCTTTGATAGAGCCCCTAAGTGGGCAGGGTTGTTGGGGGGTCTAGGTAGGAGTTAGGGTCTGAGGGTTTCGGATTCAGGGTCTGCGGTCTAGGGTTTAGCAGTTTAGGCTTAAGGTTTAGGGACTACAGGTTACGGGGTCTAGAGCTTTGGGGTTTAGGATGATGATGGCGATGATTATGCTGACGGTGGTGGTGGCGATGATGATGATGGGTGTCGAACTTGCTGAGAGATTAGAGTTGTTTGGCTTTCAGCTTGGAGCTTATAAGCATAGGTTTCCAGGATCTGCTGCGGCCTTTTTTCCATGCTACATTCTGAAAGCAAAGCCCGGTCGCAAACTGCATGAAGGCTCGAATAGCCGGATCGAGCCGGATTGCCACACTCAAAGGGTCCTAAGTACTGATATGGGGGATACTTGCCCAAACCATAATAGTAATTCCGGATATAGAGACCCTACATTCTACCATATAGGTACACAGGACCCAATTGGGACAAGACAACCGCATGCACTGTAGGAGAGAGGCAACTGCACCAAGGGCACCCGAAGAAGAACCACCAACCACCCTGCGAGGATCCTTCCAAAACCCTAACCCTAAACCCTAAACCCTAAACCCTAAACCCTAAACCCTAAACCCTAGGGGTTTAGGGTTTAGGGTTTGCTGTAAGGTTTGCGGTATAGGGTTTAGGGTGGTACCCCTCCGTAAATCTTAAAGAAATCCACCCGACGAAAGGGCGGAGGTGAGGGTGACATCTCTTCGCTGCAAACCTTCGAAGCTTTCGGGGGGTTTGGGGGGTTTAGGGGTTTAGGGCTTCGGGTTAGGGTTTAGGGTTTAGGGTTTAGGGTTTAGGTTTTAGGGTTTAGGGTTTAGGGGGGGTTTAGGATCAATAGAGCCGCACTTCTAACGTTAAGAAGACTTCAGCTCAAGCCAAGGATCCGTGCAGACAGGCAGCCAACCAAATTGGCACTACCACCCAATGGCCCTAATGGCCAAAACTGCTCGAACAAGTCTTGAAAGCCTCAATCGTAACCCTAAACCCTAAACCCTAAACCTTAAACCCCTACTCCCTAAACCCTGTGCAACTTCAATTGAAAAGCCTCGGGGCCTTGATCAAATGTGTGGGGGGGGGGGGGGTCTTTATACTTAGGATAGGGACTTTGGGGCAACAGCGCTATCGTTTAGGGTTCAGGTTTTAGGGCCCGACTGTAGGGGAGTACTGCTACTAGTTTTTCCGACCCCTAATGTAGGAGCCTAAATATTTACCTATACTATTTGGGGAACTCTTTATTATAGTTATAGTCTATTGTATAATGGGCCCCAAAACCCTATTCTAATTATGAAAGCCGCTATATTATAGTAAACACAAGATCTGATGCAGTTGCACTTGGCTCGCACGGCCGTTCCAGGGACGTGGCTGCCGTTCCTTTGAGCAGCGCCCTGGTATAGATTTCAAGCTGTTGGGGCATGAGGTATGGACCCTAGAAGACGCGAATCCGACCCATGAATACCCATTCTACACGCGAAACAACACCTACCTTGGGAAGGAGCGAGATCCTCAGACACCACGCCCGAGAGAAGGATCCTTCGGATTACCCTGCCCCAACTGCTCAGCTAAGATCATTTCCCTCCCGTCCAGCCAATATTCTTGGCCTGGGCTCTAGAACGATAAGGAAGGGCATTGCAGTCTTTCTGAAGTTTCTGCAGAGAAACATAGAACGATGTTCCCCCTCGGAAGGTATCCCACACTCTACCTTGCTGTACTCTACAACACGATCTTGTGGCTCAGCATCTCAGACTCTATCGTGCTGTACTCTACTGCACGATCCTGTGGCGCAGCATCCCAGAGCAAGCTATGAAATGCCAGGTACACTCCACTGAAGTTACGATGCTGCAGTCAGCTCGAAGCTGACGTACTGCACAACACCAAGTCGTGGAATAGCCTTTGCAGAATGTAGTAAAGATATATAAGCATAATGTGCTGTGGTACATATATATATATATATACACATGCTGTGTATTATATATCCTCTGAACCCTAACCCTGCGGAGCACACAGCAAACCTTGTCCTACTAATCCTACTACCTCAGGACTTGGTGGCAAGGCTTCTCATGCTTGGAAACTTGTCTTTGCTCGGCTAAGAGCTTCGGTGCGGCTTGCTTACGGTTTGGAGTTTAGGCTGAGGAGGCTGAGATGTAAGAAGGCTTGGGCTCAAGAGACTCAAGAGGTACGCTTCGAAGTTGAGGCTTGGGTGTCATGAAATGTCTGCACTTCCTAGGCCCGCAGTTTCAGCCTAGGAACGATCCGAGGAGACAAAGAGGCTCCTGCACAGCTCTGTCACACGAAGGCAGACAAGGACATGTCTCTAAGCCTGGGTCCGTCTCGACTCGATATTCCATCTTGCTTAGTCGCAGTTCTATGGGTGTGTGACCAGAAACGACGGACCCCAACTTAATCGCCATTCTTGCGAAAAAGACATCAAGGCAAATGGGCGACAGAGCATTTCGAAAAAAGTCAGGACCGACAACACGTATGGACGTCGGACAGCAGTAATTTCGCCTCGTGCCTCAGGGGGCGCAACAAGTCATTGAAGTCCGCTCCCTTTTTCGGCCTAAGCGGTGAGGCAGCTTTCTCAGTGCTGCCATAAATTCAATCATGGCAGTCAGAATCATTCATAATGAACCATACCCATAAACTGAGCTCACGCCTTCATCACTACCAGCAAACGCATAATAGTAAATGTTGCTGGTGATTGTGATATAATAACAGACGTCGGCCGACATGTTCCATGAACTACTGCGCCTGCGTCACAAGTACTCTTAACCAGCTCAACAAAAACCCGGCGGGTGCCCGACGTGACGGTGTGACTTTTTCTACCATTGCTTGTTGCCCCTCGCAATCACGGCCGGTGGTGGCGGTGGCGGTGGCGGTGGTGGTGGTGGGGTGGTGGTGGTTGCACAGTTGCGCCGTTTGGTGTGGGACTGGAAGGTCAGGTAGCGAAGTAGTTGGGTTTTAGGTCACAGAATTCACAACCACCAAAACCCGAAGGGAATTTACGGAACACAAAACCAAACCCAAAGGCCCTAGACCCCAGACCTTTAACCCTAAACTTTTAAACCTGAAGCCCTAACCCCAAACCCTAAACTTTTGAACCCAAAACCCCCAAGCCCTAAACGCCACTATTGGGATACTTCGACACTAGAGCCGACCCTAAGCCCTAAACCCCAAACCCTAAACCGTAATCCCAATAGTAAACCCCAAACACCAAACCCCCAAACCTCTCAAGTTAAGGGTTTACGTGGCTAATGTAGGGCCTTTATAATTGGATAGTGTTTAAACGATTGGGGCCCACTATACTATAATTGTAATCAGGAACCCCGAAAATAGTGTAGGTAATTACTTAAGCCCCTAGATTAGGGGTTTCGGGTTTAGGGCTTAGGGGATTAAGGGTTTAGGCCCTAGGCCCTGAACAAAAAAAACCCAAAGCCCTAAACCCGGAACAATAAATCCCAAACCCTCAATCCCAAAACCCAAAACCTTAATCCCTGAACGCAAAACCCAAAACCTGGACCTGGCTGGGCCCTTCCCGATTGCCAGCTTTTCTACTCTACTTGGATCTATCAGGCATCTTCCAGAGGGATGCATAATGCGTGCTTTAGAAAGGATCTACTAAGGACCTTTTAAAAAGAGATCTTAAAGGGATCTATAAGGGCTCCTCTAAATTAAAGGGGCTATGTGGGTTCCTTTTCAATGGATCTAAAAGGGGAAGGGTTCATTTAAAGGCTAAGGCTCCCCAATTGCCCCAAAACAATAAAAGTAGCAAAAGGAGCCAACAAAAACAAGTGCAAAAGGCCAAACACTGGGGAACCTAGTTTTGATAGAGGACAAAGGGACAGTTTGTCTATAGTAAACCCTAAACCCTAAACCCTTAACCAAACCTCTATTCTGTGCCATGGTCGACAAAGCGTACAGCTTGGAGCATGTAGTCAGCTCTGGATCTCTCCGAACAAGAGAAGTCTGTCAGCTGACCTACAGTAAGACTTTAAGAACGCTACGCACGGTCCTTCTTTGTGGTGGCAGAAGCAGTCATGTGGGGTATGTTTAGTGACTTTGGTGTAGAGTGTACGCCTTTTTGGGGCACCCTTAACTACTAGAAACCTACAGCCACTACCAATATTATTCGTTCGGATTCCCTGAAGAATATATCCGACAACCATTCTAAGATGGTGTAATCATTAAGTTTAGGGGTTTAGGTTTAGGGTTTAGCTTTTAAGATTTACGGTTTCAACTTAACGTCCTGCCAAACCCGAAACCTATGTTTAAACTAGGAACGTCGAGGGATACCCTATAACCCAAATGGGTGGTTGTCAAAATTATGGTCCCTTTTGGGGTACCCTAAAAAATACGTGCCGTATTTTTATAAGGACCCAAAAACGGACCCTAATTTTGACAACCACCCAAATGGACTTCAGGGGTTACTGCACAATGACCACAGGGGCAGGGACCGAATCCCGTAACCATGAAGCCTATAAGTTTAGGGTTTAGGGGTTTAGGGTTTAGAGTTTAGCGGTTTAGGGCTTTGGGTTCAGGGGTTTGCGGTTTAGGGTTTAAGTTTAGGGGTTTAGGGTTTAGGGTTCGGGGTTTAGGGTGGGCCTGCGCGCCAGCTAAACCGTCGCTTATCATGTAACCAATGAGTCAGGTCTGAAGTACAAAGAACAGGTCCAAGTGCATACTAAATAAAGGTACAGGACCGTCTACATCCGTACTGAACGGTATAAAGCTCTGCACAAAAACCTTGTACCAAGTCCGATGAACGCCATTATTTGTCAAACTCGCTTGACCAAATAGGTACATGGACCCATGTGGCCGGGGAAGAGTCCTTGCGTGCGGGATGAGTTAGGATGCAATTTGGGGGTTTATAGCCTAAACCCTACATATACCCTAAACCCTAAACCCTAAACCCCTAACCCCTAAACCCTAAACCCTAAGCCCTATAGGGGTTAGTAGGGCTCAGAATGTCGCGCTTTGAAGTCCGCAGAACCGTGCAATACTCGAGAGCTTGCGTGACTGGACGCCGCGGTATTCCTGGCCCTGGTGATGGAAGCGAACTCTATGCCCAGAAGAACCCCTGGCCAGAATTTTATCTTAGTTGCTGAGTTCATCAGCCCAGAAAAGTGTACACTTTCAGTTTTATAGTAGGTAATACTATCCCAAAGTGTAAAGTGTATCCACTCAGCTACTGAGTTATCTCTTGGGGTGGAAGGATTGTTGCCGCTTTATTGAGAAATATTGGTATTTTTGAGACACTTAGTTTCATAGCAGCGGGCATGGCAGTTCAGCAGTTTAGGGTTGAGGGTTTATCAACCAAATCCGAAACAAGCCCCACCGCTTAAACCCTCAAGCCCTTACATAAGCCCTAAACCCTAAACCCTAAGCCCTGAACCCTAAACTAAGGCTCAGCTTGAGGAGTTCTGGTGCTAAAATCCCCTGTCAGCATAGAACACTGAGACCACGAGATCCGGTTGAGTCCCAAATCCCTCTACTGGGGTGTAGGGTTTAGGGTTTAGGGATCTAGACCCTCTCAATGAGGTCCCTTTTAAGAGAGACATAAGTAGGGTTAAGAAGGGTCCCCACTTAGAGGGGTCTCCGTCATACTACCTAGGATCTAGAGCTCCGGCGCTTGGTATCCTCGGGTTCAAGTGTTTGGGGGTTAGGATTTAGGTTTTGGTGTTTAGGGTTCAGGGTCTAGCTGTTCAGGATTTAGGGTTTAGGTGTTCAGGGTTTAGTGCTTAGGGTTTAGGTGTTCAGGGTTTTGGTGTTCAAATTTTAGCAGTTCAGAGTTTAGGGTTTAGGTGCTTAGGGTTTAGGTGTTCAGGGTTTAGGGTTTTGGCGTTTAGCGTCCATAGGGTTCGAAGGCTGTCCGGACTCCCACGCCCAGGGATCTTAGCGCACATGGGTGCCTCTGCTTGCTGTCTGGGTCCTGATTTGGCGGGGGCGCTCAAAATCGGCATCCCATTCTGTCGGAGTTCTGCATTAGGCTCTCCTTCTTCTAGAATCTAGAAGCCCAAACAGGCAAGCCGATGCCACCTCTACACGGCCGCAGCTTTATGTTGCAGGGGCTCGGCATCTCAGGCCTTAGCAGCCTTGATACTTTCTTGGTTATTGGTTGTTCCTTAGGGGTTTATCGTTTAAAAGTTGAGGTATGGGGGCTTTGGAGATCTATGGCTTTTGCTGCAAATCCCAAATCCCCTAAACCCCAGGGTTTAGGGTTTACGGTAGAGTACATGGAACTGTGGAGAAAGCATATGTCCTAGGCCATACTTCCCAAACGATGTTTGTAAGCGCTACTGTAGATGTTAAAAAATGCCTCATGATGATCTGTCTGTACGTGTATGTATGTATGTATGTATGTATATGCGTGTATATATCACGTATACATACATATCAACATATCATATCATATACAGATATTTATACACACAAGTACTTATTAAATTACCCATATATAAATACAACAGGGCTCCGCATATTCAGGCGCTTTCAGACAGGGGTGTAGTGAACCAAGGCTTTTCATCACACGTCACAACACTCAAGACCCAAACATGCGAAATTCTGCAGCCCTAAATCCTATTGTCGTAAGCCTTACAGAACTGCGGCAGCAACGAATCCTTAAAGGAAACCTTAAAACGCCCTAACGCTCCAGACCCCTAATGCAATCCTGGTTTAGGGCTCTACCTGCAGGGTCACACCCTACGCCTTTTTTGGATACCTAGTTTCATGGTTATAGGATCTGTTTTGCAGAAAAGCCGGTATCTCACAGGAGTGGTAGGTTCTAACCCTGTAGGTAGGGCTTTCGTGTTTTAGGGTTGTGGACCAATCCTAAGTACCACTTGCTCATGCTTGAAATTCCGATGCAACCCAGGGCCCGATGCAGGGGCCTTTCATAATTAGAAAAGGTTCCTTTGAAGGGTTCCGCTCAAGGTTTTAGGGGGGAACTATAAAGCTTCCAATATAGGGGCCTGGATAAGGAAAAGTTACCACTTATTGCGACCTTTTTTGCAAGTTTACGGTTAGCGGTTGCGGCTTCTTCTCGTATGGTTCAAAAGGTTAAGGGCATCGTGCACTCAGGGATCTCTCCAAAAGAAATCAACACCCAAAACCTGGAGCTGTTAAGTTTCCTTCAGACCAGAAGCACTAGCGGTAGCCGAAAACCCCTAGATTTGCTTAAGGATCTTATGATGAAGCCCAAAGAAGGAGGAGAACAAAAACAAGTTCTCGGTGCTGCAGGCACGCCTCTAAACTCTAAACCCCAAACCCCTAAGCCCTAAGAGACCGACAATTCAGTTTTGCTATTCGTGCTTCAAGTGGGACTGAATGCCCAACCCCCCAAGCCCATCGAGTGCCCAACTGTTGGGGCTTTGTGCTTTTGAGAAGGGGAGATGGTTTTAGGAGTTCGACAGGTTCTGTAGACTTTTCTGGTTTAATTCAGGACTTTTGGTTGTAGGATTGTGCTTCCGGGTTTAAGAAGATGCAGAACATACTTGTCTTAGCGCTTTGGGGGGTTGTAGGTTTGGTGTCTAGGGGTTGGGAGTGGGTTCAGTGGGCGCATGCCCCCCCAGTGGCCGAAGCACTAGGACAGAAGCCTTCTTTGGCAGAGTCGCGTGAGCAGGCCCAGTTTACAGAATTACAGATCTACCTTGACCCCCCAAATCCCAAGTCTGTTCATTTATTTACATAGAGGTGATACATATATATAATATGATAAATATATATATATGTTGTTAACATAGGTGTGTACATATATGTATTTTCTATATGTTTTAACAGTATCTGAAAAGTATAAATGTACATGTATACATACATATGCACATACAACTTCGTTTTCTGCATACGCCAGCATGCTGTCCATCAGCCGTGTTTGGTCCTAAAGCTTGAACAAAACTTACTACTTGCTACTGCTAGTGTTGCTCCCCCAGGTTTCATAGTCCTATCCTTGAAGGTACAATGAAGATTGCGCGAGACGCACCGTTATAATTTCGGCGTACTGTTCGCAAAGGGGTTTTATCACTTGTTCTCGACCCTATAAGCCCTAGACCCGCAATTTCATGAACTTTGGCGACTCTTCCAGGAGCACAGCATAGAAGCAAACGCATTCCTTCTTTCATCAGGTCTCCACAAAGTGCTCCAGCAAACAAATCTTCGGGAAGTGTGCCTTCAGTTCAGGGTTAAACACTTTGGGGAACTATGCTCTTCCTACGTAAGGTTAAAGCTTTAGGGTTCATTTCGGGCTTCCGCTCGAGGAGCCTGTCAACGGAAATGCCCAAAGCTACCCAAACCCGACCCTGAGGTGCATGTACGCAAATAACATATACCCTAAACCCTAAACCCTAAACCCTAAACCCTAAACCCTAAACCCTAAACCGTGATGAATACATGGACCTTCAGGACTGAAAATCTTGGACACGCTATTCAATGGTTAGGAACCTATCGTGAGAAACTAAGATAAACAGAACGGTACTATACTTTCAGGTCTCGGCAAGAAGTTCCGACTACCCTGAAACCTTCCGACGGAACTTGGAACAGAAAGCACTCTGATCGTCACTCGTAAGCATTTGGGTCTGAATGTTCAGGTTCGGTGTATCAATATTTTGTGCAAGGGGTGTATGTAGCCCTGTACGGACTTGAGTATTCATTGTTCATTGGGTAGAAGTGAAAGCTAGGATGGAATCGTGTGTAGCTGTAAGAACGCAAGTAGATCATGTTTACATGTTTAGTGTAGACTTGGTTTAAACCTAAGATTTTGGAGTCTGGGGTGTGCTTGCTCCTGAGAGACTGCAAAACCGTGTTTATTGAGGGGTCCCTGTTGAGGATCGCTGCCCAGAAAAGCGTACACTCCTCAAGTGAGGGATATGGTGGGGTCTCAAAATTAGGGCTCCTTTGGCAAAGAAGCCTCACTTGAGGGACAGTGGAATCTGTGTTGCTCTACAGGAACTTCTCACTGATTCTCTGCGAGAACTTCTCACTGGTTCTCAGTTTTCAAATGAACCGTGCACGGAACCTTGACAACAACCACCAGAAGGAAAAACAAAAGCAACACCTCCGTCAGGCGACCGAGGTGGAACAGGAGACATGCCAAGTCTCCTGCAAAGCTCAGGGCCAAGATCCTGCTTCTTTGCTAGCTGCTTCACTTTGCCTGTGTGACCCTGCACATGGTAGAACATGTGCAGGTCGCCACCGTGAGCGACCTCCGGAGCAACAATGATTCAACAATGGTGTGCCTTAGTCCTGGATTGGTTTGGAGTGACAATTGCCAGTTGCCAACAGGAGCAGGTAGGGTAGACGTGCCGTGCGTCAAGGAACGTGTTCGCCAGCGCAGCCACCTTGTAAATTTAAACGCTGCCGCAGCACAGAACTCAAAGCAGGAAACACAAAGAAACCCGAAGACAATCCAGGAATCTTGCGAACCCACGCAGAGGATGCAAAATTGCATACATCAAGCATCTCTTTCACACCTTGTCCGGAAATTGAAAGTGGGGTTATGGCTCCGTCCGGCTGATCTCAACCTGGCACTTCGAGATAGATTTCAAGGCATTCCTCGTGCCGGTTGGCCAATGCTCCTGAAGCATGTGGGTGGTTGTCAAAATTAGGGTCCCTTTTTGGGTCCTTATTATAATACGGCACCTATTATTTAGGGTGCCCCAAAAGGGACCATATTTTTGACAACTACCCATGTAGATGTGGCGGGCCAGAGGACTTCTGGCAGCTGCAACTCAACGTGGTGCGAGGTTTGCCTTGGTCGCGCTGCTGGTTTTGTGGTTTCAATGATTGCTTTCCTTGTCGTGCAATGATGTTCCAGCTTTCTGCACATGCGTGTGTTTGTGTGTTGTTGTTGCTGGTTCTGGTCTTTCGAACTTCGTGGCTTCCCACCGCTTTTCAACAAGTCCGAAGTGATTCGATGGCGTGCTGATATCCCCTGCCTGTTTCTGCTGGTCTCTCAGGATCACTCCTGACTCACAATCATTCTGCATCTTGGACTCCTTGAAACCCTTTTGCCCAAAGCCCTATACACGAGAGAAGCCACCATTTGTTTATGCCTTACTAGTTTCCTCTCGCCTACGTTAAAGTCCAATCCATCCTCTGTCACAAGTCGAACAGGGTTTAGGGTTTAGGATTTAGGGCTTAGGGTTTTTTTAATAGCAGCTAGCAGGCTCGTGCTTGACTTGATCTTGCTGGAAGCACTTGGAGCCTGGGTCAGCGCGGACTACAAAGTCCACTCAGGCCTCCAAAGGCCCTTGCTGATGTAGTGAAGATAGGAGCCTTAATGATTTCGAACCGAGTTTTCGGGTCTATCTAGTAATCATACCAGAAACCCTATAGAAATCCTATAAAGCCTTGTAAACGCCGACAAACCCCTCAGGAATAGTGGTGGTCACTATGCAGATAGCTCATCATATAGGTCAGTATAATATCTAGTATAACATGAAAACGGTACAGTGCATTATATTACATGATAATATGGGTAGTTCTCTACTTAGGGTCCCTTGTGAGGTCCCAAGATAGTACGGCACCCTTTATAAAAAGGACCGTAGTTTAGAGAACTACCCATATAACATAGACACCCTTTAGAAACCCTTAAAGATCCCTTTGGGGAACCCCGAAAAAGGGACCCTAATGCAGAGAACCCTAAACCATACTAAACCCTAAACCCTAAAGCCCTAAAATCTTAAAAGAGAGCTACCCCATATTGCCTAAACCCTGTCTTAATGTACAGATTCAGGCCCCTAACGTCAGAGGTTCTCATCAGTGCAGCTCGTCGGTCAACGTGACCAGGTCGCAGTCTCTGGTTTGGGATTTAGGGTATAAGGTCGAGGATTTAGGAATTAGGGTCTAGGATTTAGGGTTTCGGGTCGAGGATTCAGGGTTGCGGGTCCAGGATTTAGGGTTTAGGGTCTAGGATTTTTCGGGTTTAACTAAGGCTTCGAGCTTCGAAGGGGGTAGGGCTTAGGGTTTAGGGTTTAGGGTAATTATACGCTTTAGGGTTTACGGATTACTGTATGGCCCGTAAGAATTAGAATATGTTTTCTTTTGTGGGGGGACATTATAGGTCGGAATCCTAATCTAAGGAACCACGCTTCTACGTTAATCCACGGTTTCTACTGCTCTCTTGGCACAAACATTATACGAAACTTCACTGCTCGCACCATGACTTGCAATTCAACCAGCTGCGAAAATAGAGCCAGTATGACAGCACCGATACTTGCGAGTGACGGCACCCGATAGCAACACAACGAACAGAAGCATGATGGTTAAAAAACAAGCCGCAACGAAGCTGCAATCGTCATCGCCGCGGGCCTCAATGCTATCTGCTATCGATTATAATGATGATCATGATGATGTTTATTATTGTTATTACGATGATGATGATGATGATGGTGCTGATTATGACAATCACAGTCAACTTCGTGATCGCAATCACCATCAATATCACTATAATGATGGCAGCGTTGAGTTTAACAATGATGGCTGTGCAATTGGAAATACTGTAGCACGGTCTTGACCACGGAAGCGTATAGTGGCAGCAAGCAAACGATGTACAATGCACTTGTTAGGCAGAAAGGAGCAAGAACATAAGACTACCTAGACCATAGAATGTAGTACCGTTTACGGGTAGCCTGTTTTCTGTTTAGGAATTTATTTAGGAACTTATATAGTAGGAAACTCAGCTGGTGAGGAAAAGTACTAATTTCTATGTCTGAGTAGGCAGAAAGAGCAAAACACATAGGTCCATTGCAGTCGATCTAGCAGTCGTCGTCAGCGTGGTCACCCTAGTGCTTCTTCGTCAACTAAACGGTAACCCCTAAACCGTGAACTAGTGGGATGCAGGTTTGGGCCTTGCTGTAACTTCTATGTGAAGTCGTCGGATAAAGGTTTAGGGTTCTGGACTCTGGTCTGTATGAGTCCTGTATAGGGTTTAGGGTTTAGGGTTTAGGGATGATTGCATCTTTGGAGGCATTACTATGGAGAGACTCGGAATAAGAGCCCATGTGGTCACGAGCCCAAAGCTGCACTCAAGCCTCTTTCCTTTTGCAAGTGAGCTGTGTATACTCCTGCTGGGTCTCCTGTCTCCTCTCAGGAGGGGGAGCATGGCTGGATTCTAGACAATGCAAGACGACACCTTGCAGCATCGACGAACTCGTGCATGTGTGGCAATGGCACTGCTTGTCATGCCAGTTGCCCGGCGGAACATCACCAGGTTCCTGTTGAGCTCATTGCAGTCAGTCTCAGCAATGAACGTGCGTTGGGGTAATGGTGCGGCGGCTAAAAAAGGCCAAGAGGGCCTATAGATTTCATGACGAAAGCCGCCCACAGTACTCTGTCGCACCCCGAACTGTGCAATCCCAACGCAGAGCTGTCCCAGAGCGGTAGCAGAAGGAAGCTTCATAAACCCTAAACTATAAACCGCTTCGTCTGAACACCCGTCCTATACCACAAACCCTGAACCCCACCTATAGGGTCATACCGTCATACCCGACCTCCTAAGGGTACCACCCTCTAGGTCCTCTAGCTAAACCCTAAGTCGCAAGTCCCAACTCCGCCCACAGTTCGAACCCGCTGAATCCTAAACCCTAAACCCTGAACCCTAAACCCTAAACCCTAAACCCTAAACCCTAAACCCTAAACCCTGAACCCTAAACCCCCTTAAAATCCTGAAAACCGCCTTCAAACTTCCGGGATCCCGAAACAACCGAGACAAAGATCTTCCTGGTCTCTCGGCTTCGAGGTTCACAGGGCTGTAAGTAAGGCTGTTATAGTGTAGGGTTTAGGGTTTAGGGTTTAGGGTTTAGGGTTTAGGGTTTAGGGTTTAGGGTTTAGGGTTTAGGGGCTTCACTGGGCTTTATAAGACTTAACCACTGCTTGTATAAGGCTCTGTAGCGGTTGTACAAGGCTTCTTGCGCTCTAGCCTGGAAAGGGTTGGGGATTCCGAAACCCCCACAACTTTAGTCATACGCAGAAACCCTGAACTCCAGAAAAGAGAGAGAACCAAGCCGAAAACGATCTTCAATCCTACAAAGCAGCAGAAAGCTTCACCGAAACTAGGGTTTAGGGTGTAGGTTGTTCTTTAGGGCGCAGGGGGCTCACAATACGTGGCCTAGGTGCGGTTATCCTAATTATGGCCTTGGTTATAGCTTTACTAAGTCCCTGGAACCTTTACGTATTCCCTGAGGACCAAATGACCCCGAACAGAGCAGTAGGGGCTTTTGCGCCCTTATGCTATGAAACCCTGTATGGTATACGAACCTTGAAGCCCTTTTCGGGCTCACTTCGTTCTTAAGATCCCAGACCTTCCAATATCCCCAAACTAAGGATCATGTCTCAAATCAGATTAGGGATCCTACTATAACTTGAGCTATATTCCTTAGTTAAAGGATATCGGGAGGTCTGGGATGAACCTGAATAGGGTTTAGTTTAGGGCGGTAGGTTGTGGTGTTGAGGGTGCCAATGGTCCACCCATGGAACCTGCCGTGCCCAAAGCCCTGACACAACGCTATCGGTTTAGGGTTGCGGTTCAGGGGCCTCGGTCTTGGGGTATATAATTTTTGGTTTAGGGTTTGGGTTTAGGGTTTAGGGTTTAGGGTTTAGGGTTTAGGGTTTAGGGTTTAGGGTTTAGGGTTTAGGATTTTTGCCTTAACTGCAATAAGCAGGCCCTAACATACAACAGTATTGTACCCTTTCAAAAGCCCTGTCTGCTCCCTCCCCCAGCCTCTGGGTAGTGTTTATTGACATGCAGTCTGATTCCCTGCCAGCATCTGAGCCGTGAGTTTCCCCACTGTACCTTTAAGCAATCTTACAAACCAGCGGTGGTGGTTTAGGGCTTAGGGTTAATCCTAAAACCCAAACTATCCAGACGAAAGCTACTTAGGGATGGACGCTAGACCCTAAACCCTAAATCTAGATGGACTCTTGCTGTCAGGGTCTGAACTCGTCTTGTCCTCGCAGAATTCTGCAGTCTCGCAGCGGGAAGTCTTCGGTAGTATGTAAAGCTCTCTTTGGGTTTAGGGGTTTAGGCCTTTGCGGTGTAGGGTTTAGGGTTTAGGGTTTAGGGTTTAGGGTTTAGGGTTTAGGGTTTAGGGTTCGAGGTTGGGGTTGTTAGTGCTTAGGGTTTACCTACAGTCTCCATTGTTGGTCCTTTTTCGTCACCTTACCCCCAAAAGGAACTACAACGGAGACTGTAGGTAAGGTTCAAGCACCTCTCATCCATGACACCAATAGGCTCTAGGTTGTACAAATCAAACTGGAAGACTTTCCTCAGCATGTACCCCAGCAAACCATACTTGAATGCTCCACAATATATACTCGCACTGGACTAAACCCTAAACCCTAAACACATAGACTATAACATACCATCGTCCGTTTCGGAATATACCTGGTAAAAAGACCTCAACGCCGTAAACTTGATCAAGGTTTACAGTTTAGCAGCTGCAAGCCCCTGGGATCCCTGCTTCCCTTAGGGCTTCAGGGTTTCAGGGTTTTGGGCTGAGGGTTCTTAAGATCACGGTTGAGGGTTTCAGGGTGTGATGAGGGTTTAGGATTTCGGGTGCGTTAATTCTAAGCTAGGGTGCGCATAGCGGTCTGATTCAAAACCGACCAGGCCTCCAATTTTCGGGCAGGACGCGGGTCCGAGCCCTAAGCACCCCAAACACAAAATCTAAAATGCAAGCTCCTAGAACCAACCAGAAATTCTATCCGGGTGTAGGGTCAAAGGCTTAAGGTGTAGGGCTTAAGGCTACGACCCACACACCAGACCTTGGAATTCCAAAGTTAAAGGCCTGTAAAGCCCGAACGCTTCCCTTTGCCGCTCCCACAGCTCCGGCGCACCTATCCCTGAGAGAACCCTAAACCCTAAACCC
>CAJNDV010031358.1:5635-20790 GCA_905221635.1 Symbiodinium sp. CCMP2456 | reverse complement strand
GCAACAGCAACAGCAACAGCAACAGCAACAGCAACAGCAACAACAACAACAACACCAACAACAACAACAACAACTACTACTACTACTACCACCACTACTACCACTACGACTACGACGACGACGACGACTACTACTACTTCTTCTACTACAACAACTACTGCTACTACTATTACGACCACGACAACGACGACAACGACGACCACAACTGTCACGGCCCTAAACCCTAAACCCTATCCGCATCACTGCGAGACCACCAAGGAACAAGTTGATGCCTCTGGATGCTACCAGCTACTTGCGACGCAGTGCATGAAGTACGACGTCTTCAATGCACCATTGAATGCCTGATCGCACTGGCACGAAAGCTTCATGAATGGTACTTCGTTTGTATACCCTAAACCCTAAACCCTAAACCCTTGTTATGTGATTTAAAGTTCGATTCTGAGAGGGTTGAGCGATGCTACTCACCTCTTGGCCTGATTCGATACACTCAAACCAACTCACCCAGACCCCCAAAAAGATCTAAAAAAATAGATCTCCTAATTAGGGACCCTAACTACTAAAGGGTACTTTACAGGAACCCCCTTAGGGATCTATTTTTTAGATCCTTTTGGGGGTCTGGGCAATTACGGCTGAAGCAGTGGTAGCACCCAGCAAACACCCACAAAACACACAGATCCAGAGCCCAACGGGGATGTTTCAAGAACAAACCTCCCTAAACACTAAACACTAAACCCTAAACCCTGGACCCTAGGCCCTAAACCCTCAACCCCAGAAGCAACATGACAAGCAAACGACGGTAACAACTCTACTCAAGACTCAAGTACACGCAGGATCCGAGGCAGCCCTGCCTCTTTGAGCGGCCGTGGTCGTGCCTTCCAAGCTTGGGACGGTTGCTTTGGGCTGGAGATGAGTATTTATTTTTCGGGGTTTTGTGTTTGGGGTTTAGGGCTTAGGGCGAAACAGTTTCAAGGCTTCGGGCGTCGAGGGGGCAATTGTTGGATCGGGGGAGAGAAGTCGAGAATTCCCGAAAAATACAATACCAGCAATCCTTGAATATCCTTGCAGCTACACAGTCTGCTCGGAGCTCAACAGTAGGCGGCATTCCACATACTCGAGCCCCGAACCAGGCAGGAAGACAAGCAGTGCACGTTTGATCAGGACTGCTTCTAGTCTCCACTGTATTTCCTTTCTTGGCTAGGCACTTGTTTAGGACCCTATAGTAAGTAAGAAACAAGACAAGCAACAAAGGAACTTCAATAGAGACTGCCGGTAGAGCTCGCGAAGAAGAGCCTATGGCCTTCCCGAGAACCGCATACTTCTTGGCTAAGCCATAGTCACCCTAAACTGTAGCTTTTGGGAGAACCCTGAAGAAGGGAAGCTAAATTAAGGGATCTTTGGACGCTTTGCGCGTGAGATCTTTCCCAATCTGGGAGGGGATCCTTTGTTGAGGATATAATACCCCTAACTCTGTACATCACTACAGATGCTAAGTCCCCGGTGCCTGGAGGGTCGGGGGACTTAGCAAACGTAGCTATGTGTAGAGTTCTGGGTATCGTAACCCCCAGTAGGATCCCCTCTTTGCCACTGGCCGTGGTGTTCGTTCGTTGTTGCCCTTGTTGATCCTCTTTACTCCTGCACCCTGCCACTGGCCCCAAGCTAGAAGATTTTTTGCATGGGTCCAGAGGGACATTTGTTCCGCCCGGCAGAACCGCCCGGCAGGCGCGGATCAAAACAAAAGTCATTTAGACCAGAGATCTTATTTCCCTTGGTCCGCCCCTGGGCTTAAAGTCGAAACCTGCTGGTGCGGAGCTTCTTCGCTCGCCTGAATCCGCCCAGGACGCTCACTCACTCCCGCAAAGCCCGCTGAGGCAAACGCAAGACATGCTTAGACCTACAATCCGTAGACCCCTGAATAACCCTATGAACCCTAAACCCTAAACCCTGGCCTTTTCCAACTGTGTCAGCGCCAAGACGGCCATGGGCCCGCCGATGATCTCCTGGACACTTCTGGGTAAGGGCTTCCTTGAAAGGGTTTAGGGTTTAGGGTTTAGGGTTTAGGGTTTAGGGTTTAGGGTAAAGAGGGGAGCCTTACAAAGGATTCCTTAAACGGGATTCCAGAAAAAGGGGATAATAAGGATTCGATAGTAACGGCCTTGAATCGCAATTTTTGAATAGAGGGTTCTGGTTTAGGGGCAGGTATGGGTTTCCTTTCAAGAGTTCCTTGAGGGGAGCTAGTAGGGTTTAGGGTTTAGGGTTTAGGGTTTAGGGTTTAGGGTTTAGGGTTTAGGGTTTAGGGTTTAGGGTTTAGGGTTTAGGGTTTAGGGTGAGGGGAGCTAGAGGGGATCCATAATTAGCAACGGTGGGTTCGTCATCCCGATCAGTCTGCTCGCCTCTTCTCGACTGCCAGCAACAACCCTACTTGGAGGATCATGGGACTTAGAAAGTAAGGTTATAACTACCTTAATTGGGGTTATAACTACTTATAAGTATAGTTACCTTATTTGTAACCCTAGTTACTAGGTCCCATGATCCTCCAAGTATTGATTTGCGTCAGCACTATGATTACTTTCGTCAAAGCTGGCAGCTGCAGTAGTGGTAGCGTCAGCAATAGGACTCGGAGGAGGAGTGGGGGACGAGCAGTAAAAGCTGGAGCAGGGGTTGGAGTATCAGACATAGCTCTATCGACTTCAAGTCTCTGTCCGTGTTTAGGTTTAGGGTTTAGGGTGATATCGTAAATACCAGTCGGTGAATCCATACCCCCCCGACATTCCACACCATAAACACTACTCAAAGCCTGAGGGCCTATATCCTAAAGCCCCATAAGCCCAATTTTCAGCTGTAAACTCTGAACCCTAAACCCCAGAAACCCTGCAAGCCCTACATGCAGTGGTAAGCACACAACCGCGTTCGGCCTCCAACTCACACTCCATGACTTGGCGCGTGGCCAAGACCTGAGGCTGGCTTGGAGGCTTCGGGCTGTGCGGGATAGGGCTTTTAGGATTTAGGTTTAGGGTTTAGGGTTTAGGGTTTAGGGATGTTTAGGGTTTAGGGTAGGGCTTTTAGGATTTAGGTCTTGGGGAGTCTAGGGTTTAGGGTCTAGGGCTTTGGGGGTTTAGGGTTTAGGGTTTTGGGGTCCAGGATTTAGGGTTTGTAGAAGGCTCAGGCTTTTCACACCTGCTGTAGTGGAACTCAAGTACAGGCCTAAACCCGAAACGACCCGCTGGAAGCCCAAGGCACGACAAGTAAAGCACTCGATCAACGTGAACAGTGCAAGACCGAGACCTTAAAACCGTTACCTAAGGCGTAAACCCACAGCCGCAAAACCACAAATCCTGAGGCCCAGTAAGCCCTGAATACCAAAAACAAAACTGGCATACCCAAACTTCAAACGCCCCCAAAAAACACCAACAATGCAACAGGTCGACCTTCCCGAGTTTGGAAATTTTAGCTTTCCGTTTCCGGGCCTTGCTGGCTGCATACAGCCTTTCCCAGAATACAGCCTTTCCCAGAGGCTCCATATATACTATACTTATACCACCATATGGAATTGGGCCCCAAAAGACCATCCTTACAATGGTTTTGGGGATATTTGGGGCTTATGATTCACACTTGTAGTAACCACTACGACGACGACGACGACTGCGCCTGCTACGACAACTAACTGCTACTACATCACACGGAGCCTCTTTTTTTGAAGCTTGCGGGTGGGCCAAAGATAATAGTGCTGAAAGTACGAATAGTACCAGTATTACTACTAACATACTCAGAATCGAATGATGCTAATACTACGAATCGTACAAAAGATGCTAATACTAGTAATCCAAAGAATACCAATAAGTAATTCTAATAGGGGCCTGCAAGCACTTGAACAAAACGAACCCTAAACCCTAAACCTGGGAGTTTGGATTAGGGGTACCCTTGGGGATGTAGATCCTCTCAATAAGGTCCACCCTAAACCCTAGACCCTAAACCCTAAACCCTAAACCCTTAAGAGAGCCAGAAGTCGGGTTCAGAAGGGTCCCCTTTAAGGGGTCTCCCTAGTACTACCTAGGAAAACCGGGACACGCAAAAAACAAGCAGCAAGGAGCGACCTTGAGTCGAAAGCCTCTTGCACCCCCAAAAAAGCGGTTTTGGGAGGCTCCGGAAGCAGGAATTATTGGGTTTTTGGGGCTTAGGACTATTGTGGGAGTTAGGAATTCAATTCAGAGTTTGAAGGGGAACCGTGAAACTTGCTTGCTTTAGGACTTCAGTGGGGTGCAATCCAGGGGGCGATGAATGTGGAAACGGCATACCAGAAGGTGCCTTACAGTTAGAATAGGATTTGGGGTTCTGCCCGAACAGAAATCATGGAAGCTTTGAGGAAATGTATTTACGAATGGAGTCGACCCCTGTATTACGGCCAGGCACCGCGAAGAGGAGAAGTTCTTGTCTGGTGGGTTCCAGATGTCCAGCTGCCTCAGCATGAGTTGGTGGGAAGGGGAAAGCACGCAGAGACACCGCTATCCCTCGATTCAGGAATGTTCCTTACCCGAAACTCTACCCACTACAACTAAAGCCCTCAACCCCAAAATCCCAAAACCCTAAACCCTCGGACCATAACACGGCATAGTAACGGAGTCACTAGGGGTCCGATTCGGGCGCCTTGCTGAAGGGCTGGAAGGCTCGGCCCTGTTGCTTTAATGCAGCTGCCTTAATCAGTACAAGAGGGGTTGATTTCAAGGCTTTGTTCAGGGGTTCTATAAGGGATTTCCTTTATGTTCAGGGGTTCTATAAAGGGATTTCCTTTATGTTCAGGGGTTCTATAAGGGATTTCCTTTATGTTCAGGGGTTCTATAAGGGATTTCCTTTATGTTCAGGGCTTCTATAAGGGATTTCCTTTATGTTCAGGGGTTCCATAAGGGATTTCCTTTGGCATGATCTTTCAAAGGCTTCTGTACCATCTAGGGGCCTGACTGGTTAAAGGGAATCTTGGAGGTACAGTAGAGCACAGTTGTAGTAGGAACCCTGAGGAATCGTAGTCTAATTATTCAGGCTTCTTTAGTGTTTGACTCTTCTTCTTGGGCCCCCAATTCGGAAACCATAGCCCAGGAAGGGCTGCTCGCTGCATGCGCATCAAGCTCAAACCCGAAACTCTGTGACCACCAGACTCCGGGCCATGAGCAGCAACCCTTACAGAAATCCGTGTGCTAACTCCTACAGCAACCTTATAGTAGGAGCCTACGAGTTGGAAACCCAATAGCCTCAATCCTTCAGAGTAATGTATAGGGAATCCCAGCACTGTTTGTCCTTCATCCGGTTTCCAACTTTTGGGGGGTTCATTATATCATGTAGTACAATCCAGATCCCGGACTTGAGATAAAGACCCCGAAGCACCCAAAAAGTTCGGAAGGGGTTTAAGGGCTTAGGGGAGCCCATCTCCGCAAGGTCCCAAAAGATCCCGAAATCCAGCAAAGACCTCCAAGTAAAGTCCCCTGTAAAGTAATGTGCTGCCATGTACAAGGTTTAGGGTTCCGGTGATAGACCTAAGCCTTAAACCTAAACCCACAGACTCTAGAAGTGTTTCCCTCCATCAAATTCCGCGCCCTACCTTGAGCAGAACCCTGCATAGACAGCTGCAGTACTGTACCCCTAAACCCCAGAGCCTATAAAGAAAGGAGTTGCTGAACATTGAGGCACTATGCCAAGTCTAGACCCCAGACCCTCACCACAACTGTTTAGGCTTTAGGTTTAGGGCTTAGAAGTTAGGTAGGGTTTAGGGTTTAGGGTTTAGGGGTTTAGGGGTTTAGGGTTTAAGAGTTAGGGTTTCTGGGTTTAGGCTTTAGGTCTAGGGTTAGGGGTCGGTTTAGGGTTTAGGGTTTAGGGTTTAGGGTTTCCCTAACCTCTCTGCCGCCCCAACACCGCCCCACCTCGGGATCTTCCCCTGGGCACTGCATCGTCTTCATGGCCAGGAATCGCAACTGGGCTGGGGCTTCATGGTTTAGGGTTTAGGGTTTAGGGAATGGTGTCGGGTTTCGAGTTTAGCTTCATCGGGCTCAGGGTATACTACCCCGAAGCTTGTGGGAACGTTGGATGGAGTCCCGGTAGGTTGCAACATAGTAGCAGGTTCGAAGAGATCGCAGGGACAATGGTTTAAAAGTTTAGTATTTTGGTCCCAGGGTCTTGTAATGCCCTGAGCATCGGCCTAACCAGTATATGAGATCAACACGAACCATACGGGATTTAGAAATCAAAACGAAGCGTTGGGGGCCCATGATCCTATTCATAATTTCGGGGCTTTGAAAAGGGTCTTATTTCGCAATAAGACTTCTGATTATTCCGATCCCTAGATCAATCGCAACAAAACCCGAAACCCTGGTTCAGTTCAAGCACGGCGTCGCAGGGCTCTAGATGTTAAAGCCCACACTCAAGCATCTGCTTCGGTGTAGCTCAGGTCCAGGGTTTTAAAGGGTTCTAGAAGGTCTTAGGAACCTATCAGGGCTTTATGTTTAGGGTTTGTACGGACTCTATAGTAGTGGGGATCTATAACAAGGGAGGGTCCCGGGGCGATTGAATGTAGGAATGGTTTGTCATTTCAGCAGATAGTGGCGGCACTGTCGGGTTTTCCAAGGCACCGAATCTGGTGACTGCCAATAGAGTAACATTGATTATAATGATAATGACAATGATAACATAGTTCTGATCATCAATCATAACACTTGCTTCCCCAATAAGCCACGGAAATAAAAGGTTAAACTTTCAGATTACTACTAAGTTATAAGAACCCCAAAAGTTTAAAGGTTGGGTATAGGAGAGCTAAAAACAAGAATGCTGATAACAACTCTGAATAATAACCATGATAACAACAGCAAATACCAGGTCGTTGGAGAGGTTGAGATTTTGCCACCACGGCTACTACTCGTGCGGACAGCTACCGAGGACATCAGCGGATACCCATAGTCTTGGTGCATGCCATTCTTGATGATCCTTTCAGAAGTCCGGGTAAAGCTAGCGCGGGTGTGGCTGGGCCCCCGCACGGAAGTCAGAGTGCCCTGTGACGGAACCGGATGGTAGCCTTGGCAACAGTTTGCCCAAAACGAGCGCATAACGACCCATGGTTGTTGAGGGACACCGATTCTTTTCATGGGTTTAAGGTTTAGGGTTCAGGGTTTGCGGGTTTAGGGCTTGTGAGGGTGGGGGAGACGGGGTGTAATCTAGGGTCAACTGTCTGACAAGTTGCGTCAACAGGCTTGTGGCAGATCTTATGCGCACAGATGCTGTAGCGGCGGCCTTGGCAGATCCGAATGCGCATACTGTTTGCAGGCTGTATGTATATATGTGCATACCTAATTCCTCGCATGCACACATGCAAACATCCGCACACTTTCACAGGCAGATAGACAGGCAGTCACAGACAGGCAGGCAGGCAGACAGGGGCATTCACGCAGACAGACAAGCGGGCAGTCAGGCAGAAACGGTGACAGACATCCATCTATCGATCCACCCGTGCATACACATGTTCACAACCAACTTGTGTCCCTTCGCTTCCAAACAGACATAGCGATAAGCCTGTTACCGGAACTTCTTAGCGTTATATAAGGTTTTGCTTTTGGGGTTTTCCCATGCAGCGTCCTGGTATTTCGGGTTTCCCGCATCGATGACCATCCAAGTGTCCACCGTGATGTAAATCCTACCAACATGCCCGCTGTCGTACAGAAACCACTAAACCCACTTACCCTAAAATACCAGATGCTACATAACATAGCAGACAAAATTCCCTAAACCCTGGATTTCTAATCGGAATGCTGAGATAGGAACTCTTCTTCTTGGGCTCCACTCTGAGTCCCTCTGCATTGAACGGGACACCTGCGACCAACAAGATCCCGGGCACAAGGTCGTTGTAGGTTTTGTTTACAAGGGCTCAAGATAAATTAAGGTCCGGGAACTGTACTACGTTTTACAGGGTCCCAAGTAAGGACACTGGGGCGGGGGCTTCTCATTTCGGGCTCAGGCTTTCAGATTGCGCGAGTCGGGTTCCGAGATTGGGATTCAGTGTTTAAGGAGGAGCCCCTGCAACGCCCAGGGCCCAACCCTAAACCAAACCAGAGACCCCCAAATACATGACAGTACCTTTTGTCTGTTGCGATGGGCTACGAACCTTAGAGGCTAGAACCTACGGCTGCATAGACCTCAAAGCTCCTGGGAAACGTGAAATCCTGATGTAATCAATAACCAGAATAGAGTTTCGGGGGCATATGAATTTATACTACCCCTCTAAACCCCTGGCCCAAACCCCTGAACCCCAACAGGTGCCGGGCATTCGACGGCATGTCGGAGGGAACGACGTCGATCAAGCAAACGTCGTAACGGTAGTATTCACACTCCTGCCATTTGCAACCAGCCTCCCTTAGCCGGGTAATTAATCTCGTTGTCCAAGTTCTCGGCCCACTCGGCCGGTTTGTTGATGTCGTTGCCTGGAGACAGGACTTCCATCTTCGCTCGGGACTAAGAACTGGACCTGCGCACAGCATGGCGACAATAGTGAGTCGTTTCCAATCGCCGTTCTTCGAAAGATAATAAATGCAATCCTCCAACTTATGCTTCATGATCACACGACCAGTCCAGGAAGTGACGGTGGAACCCGCCACGGAAGCAGCCCTTCCAGTAAGCCGGTAATAGCGGAATGGGGTTCAACACTTCTCCCACGACGGTGCCGTCGTAATGCGGCAAGTCCTGGTGACTTTGAACATCCTCGCAACCATAACCGGTCGTCTGGGCCTCGGCCGGGACAGCGCATAAGCTGCTGTCCGGGATGACCAGATGTGGCTGAAGTTCTTGGAAGGGCGAGGGCCGGTGCTCGCGACCACCGCTGCATCACGTGTGCTGGCATCTTCCAGGCTAAAGGCGCGTGCGACATGTCTGTATGGCTAGCTTGATGCACTCTCTCCAAGACATATCGCTTCCAAATGTCGCTGACTGAAAACATATTATTTTATGGCTTAGCTCGATAAGCGCGTTCTGTTGCAAGAAGAGGGAGAGCAGTAAGTTCAGTTTACGGATATGTCCAAGGAACGGAAGTTGCAACAAGAGGAAGACAGCAATGTACGTTTTGAACATGAAGCCAGGGAAGGAGGAGAAGAAGCTGCGTGTTTGGACATGTCCCAAAAGTTGCAAGAAGGGAAGAGAGGAAATTCGGAACATGTCTAAGGAATGGATGTTGCAACCAAATGAAGAGCGCAAGCCACGTTTAGCTGTGATGTTTACAAACGCGAACGAAGCGAAGTCGGTCGATTGCTTTTGTGCGGCCGCGGTGCAGCCGGGCTGCATGCCAGGAGACCTCGGCAGGCATCAAGTTTGCGCCGGCTAAGAAACAAAGCTTCGGCGCTGTCGACGGTGACAGGTCGGGGCCGAGACTAACGACACTAACCATGCCAGACATGATGTCAACCAATCCTCGTTGGAGAGGCCTGACGTCACATACCCCAGCGCATCCAGCAGTTGCACCATTGCGCGTCTCATGCTCGACAGAGGCCGCCATGGTCCTCAGGTAGCATGAACATGAGCTACGAACACACTGATGCGTTTGAAGTGATGCTGGAAGACGTCCTGGATGTGGACGAGCAACGAATAGGACGACACCGAGAGCAGTAGCTGCAGAGCCGAGGAAGTTTCGGATGCCGCCGCACGTTTGTGTACTTCCGAACGACATGGAGGCCTGCAATGACACAAACTCAGGTCTGGGTGCAGCAGGGGTCGTCTGCTGTCTCTGCTCGCTTGTTGTGTTTTTGGGTCGGGATGAAACGTGCCCTTCTTAGTGACCCGGCCTCGTGCTCACAGCAGCTGAAGTTTCGGAGCTTCCGGGAGGGGAAAGGTTGCTTGCCCGGTCTGCGCTGTCAGTGTCCTCTCGGGCTCGGGCCGCTAACTTACTGGTCCAAGGCCAAGGCCCAGGCCCAGGCCTCGGTTGTCGGTTCGCAAACGGCGACCAACTCTTCCTTCAGTGGGTTGCTCGGGACTCGGCCAGCAAATGTCTGCCATGAACTGGTCAGCAGTCCAGCTTGTAGCTTTGGGCTATGCTTTCGGCCCAGACCCTGTCGTTCTCGCAAATTTCCAACTCCTGAGACGGAGGAGCTTCCTTCCCTTCTTCGCCTTACAGTCGGAACCAAGATTGGTCCAGGACATGCGATAGAATGCTTGACCAGATATTCCCGAGCCCATTCTGCGAAGTATTTGGCCTAGCACAGTCGGCTTCTCTCGACACAACAAGAAAAAGGGTTGAGGCCGACTCGGGAACACATGCTAGAAGATGTCGAACGGAGGCGCCCGCGGTCTGTCAGATCAGCGTCCCTCGCCGCTGCAATGGCGTCCGTGCGACTCGTCCTTCTGTAAACCGAGCACTGACATAGTGATAGGTCTGTAGCTCCTCCGGCTCAATCACCGCAATGATTTTCTTCTCTCCCACTTTGCCTGCTCCAACCAGAGTGGAGCACGATGGATTGTTTCGTTTTCGAGCCTGCGCGACGGCGAAGTAGAGTGCCACGGGCTGCTTCTAGGGACTCTATCCTGCTATAGTCTCCATTGTAATTCTTTTTCTGGATTAAGCTTGCATTTAGGATCCTACTAAATGGCACAAGAAAGGCACTTCAAACTCGAACACAAGTCTAGCTAAGCCCAGCACCCCAAACAGACCCTAAACGGCTTGGCCTTCTGAAGCCTTTGAAACAGATTTAATTTGTTGATAAGGATATGGAAAACACATAACGAAACAGCGTATAAAGGCCTACCTAGTAACCCTTTTAGTCGCTCTTCAACACCCTAAGCCCTAATGGTAACCCTCATACCCTAAACCCTCAACCCAGCTTATACCCCGAACCCTCAACCCTAAGCCCCGGGCCTACCCAGTAAACCTTAAACCCTAAACTCTCAAAGCGGTTGGGCCTTCAATTTCGGCCTCCGTCATGCTCACGTACAAGCCATTGAGATGGTTAAATAGGGCCTTGCACCGGGACGGGGGAGCTCTTTCGGGTTTAGGGTTTAGGGTTTGGGCTTTAAGGTTTCGGGTTTAGGCTTGAAAATTTAGGATTTACGGTTTAGGGCATAGGAGGTCTCGGGCATTGGATTCTTGGGGATTCTCATAAGTAAGTTTACGGTTCTGAAGAAAAAGATGATGATGATGATGATGACCATGACGGTAGCTTTTCGTGCACGGATATCTGCAGAGGGCGATGGACGCTAATATTGCGCATAGTGCCACCGATACTATGAGGCTTCGAACGACTACCTGTAGCTCTCTTTACCTACAGTTTTGCAGTCATTATCCCTTAATTAGTAGGCAGAACCCATAAAACTGTAGGTCATCGTATATCTGAACCTGACTACGGGGAGTCGCTGGCGGCGTCGCGGTGTCTACGCCGTGGCAGTGGTAGCAGTGGTTGCGGTGGTGGCAGTGGTGTAAGTGGTGGTGGTCGTCGTCGTCGTCGTCGTCTTCCATGTTGTCCTCGTAGTTCGATATGAAGACGCCACTGCAATGTCGTTGTTGCGATCGCTGCCACAGATGGTTAACGAGCATGAAGTCTTACAGGCTGCACTTCCTAGATTGACCGTTCGATTTCTTTTTTCTAGATCCCCAGCAAGCATAATCGAGTCCACTCATGTCGGTCAAAATTGAAAGGAAAGCCTTCCATCTTCCCAACTTCGACCGTCACATGCGTTATCTTAAAGTCTCAATGACTCAAGCAGCCGAAAAGCCCCCAACAGCTTGAACACTCCTTGAATCCCAGGACCCCGCCAACACCATGAATCTGCTCGCTGCAGCCTCAGCATCCTACCAATAAAGTTGGAACATTATAATCTTCATGGCCTTACGATAGAGTGAAAGGGGATCCCAGCACAAATCATCCTAAATCCATGTTCCACCTTTCCGGGCTTCACTATGCCTATAGGATCATACCCTACCCCTTTTTTAGGGTGCCTACTTTTTTATATAACAGATCCTATCCATAAAGCTAGGTACCTTAAAAAAGGGGTAGGGTATGACCCTTCAGGTACTCCCCAGCCGGCCTCTATGTAACTAAAAACCCAAACCCTAAACCCCAAAACCCTAAACCCTAAACCCCTAAACCCTGAACCCTAAGCCCCAAAATCCCCGGCCGGCCTCCATGTGGTTTTTGGGAACCCGGACCTGCATCGAAAGGTTAGGACTTCGGATTCTTCGTGCCAGAACGAACAAGGGATTGAGTTTAGGGTTTAGGGTTTAGGGTTTAGGGTTTAGGGTTTAGGGTTTAGGGTTTAGGGTTTAGGGTTTAGGGTTTAGGGTAGCTTGTGCCATCATAGAGTTAAAGGAACTACAGGTGGGGAGTTTAGGGTATATAGGGCTTCTTTGAAGGCTTCCATAAGGTATATAGACCTTCTATAAGGCTCCTATAACGGTAACTACCCGCCTGAAAATGTCCTAGATAGAGAGACTAGTGCTTCAGGCTTGAAGGAGGTACTTAGGGCACTGCCCAGAAGCCCATGAGTATGGGAGCGCATATGCTCCGTATACACTCAACTCCAGAAGTAATCCACAATCTCAAAGCCAGACAAGAAGTCCTGCGGCCCCACCCCAAAAAACTCAAACATACTCAACCCACAAGCTCTAAGTTCCCAAACTGTTGGACTCTAAACCCTAACTCCCTGACCCGCTTATGTACTATAGAGGGCTTAATAATTAGAATAGGGTTTTGGGTTCCTTTATAGTATAAATATAATAAGGCACCTCACAATGATATAGGTAGGTATTGAGGCTCCTATATTATGACTCTGGAGACACGCAGGATTGCTGGTGGCTCCAGTTCCGGGGTTAGGCTTCCCTAAACCCTAGACCCTAAACCCTAAACCCTAAACCCCAAAACCCTAAACCCTAAACCCTAAACCCTAAACCCTAAACCCCTAAACCCCTAAACCCTAAACCGTTCAGGGTTTCGGGCTCATGAAGTGAAGAAATGTCCCAGTCAAAACTCATGTAGGAGCCCTACTCATTAGAATAGGGGTTTGGGCTCCTGTGTAGTATAGTTATAATAAGGAACCCCCTAGGGAAGAATGTAGGTAATTGTTTCGGCTTCTATATTAATGTAACGGCTTGAATAATTGCAATGGGGTTTTGAATTTTGGGTTCCTTATCATTACCATACTTAGAACGTATACATACTTATACTGTATTTACACAGACCGCCGGCCGTTCGGTCTCAGAACCCATCAGCCGGAAACCCCCTAACATCCACTTTCGCTCCTTGTATGTCGCTCCCCAGCCAGTTGCCGGCGCCTCACATCACTCAGGGGCTACCTAAAGCCTCTTACACCTACCGTTTTAGGGTTACCTTAATACGATTTCTGTATACAAGTCCTTAGAAAAGTCTGTTGTCTGGGGTTTAAGGTAGGGTTTACGGTGCATAGAGGGCTCAAAAGGCGCAGATCACGCTTCCGGGTGCGTTCCTATCTGTGTTAGGTGGTAGAGGGTTTAGGGTTTAGGGTTAATCAGTTTTAGGTGGTAAAGTTCAGGGTTTCGTGCATAGGCTTCAGGGGTCAGAATTTGGGCCGACCGGCAGTCCTCAAACCCTTATCATGCAGGCCCCAAGCCCTAAACCCTGAACCCCTTAAGCCCTAATCCTACAAACCCTTTATGAACAATAAACCCTTTTGCCAAAGGCCCCACCCTAAACCCTAAACCCCTAAACCCCTAAAACCCCTAAAAAAACCCTAAACCCCAAAAACCCCTGAAAACCCCTAAACCTTGAAAACCCTGAAAGCCCAAAACCGAAACACTCCAAAGACCCTGCGCTCCGACGTCGGCACCTCCGAAGACCCCGAGCTGCCCACACAGGGCTTAGGGTTTCAGGGTTTAGGGTTTAGGGTTTTCTAGGGTTTAGGGTTTTCTAGGGTTTAGGGTTTTCTAGGGTTTAGGGTTTAATAAGGTTTTAGGATTTGTTGAAGGGCTTTTAGGGTTTAGGGTTTAATAGGGTTTCAGAAGTTTTCTAAGGGTTTTTAGGGTTTAATTGGGTTTCAGAAGTTTTCTAAGGGTTTTTAGGGTTTAGGGTTTAATATGGTTTAGGGCTCTCTACAGTAGGGTGCCCCTTTTTCTGGGTTCTTCAACGGGATCTTCCAGGGCTTCTATAGAGGTTTAGGGTTTAGGGTTTAGGGTTTAGGGTTTAGGGTTTAGGGTTTAGGGTTAATGGGTAGTTCTCTAAATTAGGGTCCCTTCTACGCTCCTTGTTTTAATAAGGGTGCCGTACATCATTGGGGGGCCAAAGCAGGAACCCTAATTTAAAGAACTACCCATATAATCCCCTAAAGTCTGGGGGTTCGAGTTTGGGCTTAGGGCTTGGAGTTGAGGGTTGCGGATCAAGGACTTGGGTTCAAGCTTCAGGCTCAAGTTTAGGGCCAGCTTAAGAGTTGAGGGCAGTAGTTTAGGGTTTAGGGGTTTAGGGTTTAGGGTTTAGGGGTTTAGGGTTTTAACTTCATGGCCAAAGGTCGCCAAAACCCTAAAGCCCTAACCCAGACCCCCAAAAGGACCTAAAAAATAGATCCCCTAATTAGGGACACTATCTACTAAAGGGTACTTTATAGGAACCCTCTTAGGGGATCTATTTTGGGGGTTTGGGAAACCGGTCTCCGAGAATCGAACCGGCTTGCCACTCTCATCCACCTCCAGACCTGCTTGTGGGTCAGGCACAGAAAGTCGCAGATTTTTTGCGCCTGAGGGCCTAATACCGTTGATGGTAAAAACCCTGCATCACCTTAAGGACCCTAAACTATGGGAATTATGGTATATTCGTTATCATGGGTAATGCAGGATTTAGATCATCAACCGTAGTACCTCAGGGCCCTAATCCCGATTAGTCTTTATGGGGCTGACGGATGTTACACTCTGAACCCTAAAACTAGACAGCCTAAATCCCTAAACTCAAAACCCGGCAGCCCTAAACCCTAAATCCCTGAACCGAAACCCTAAAATCTTTAGCCCCAGGGAGGCCGAAACATCTTTCCAACGATGCTCTACTAATCCAGGGGCCTTGGTAAGAAGCATAGAGTTCTTGGGGTAGATTATACTACAATATTACATACACACATATATATATATATATATGTGGGATGGACCTTTATGTACTATTTGGCGATCTCTTTTGTTTTAAATACATATACCT
>CAJNDV010031356.1:18571-30160 GCA_905221635.1 Symbiodinium sp. CCMP2456 | reverse complement strand
CCTTAAACCCCTAAATCCTAAACCCAAAACCCTACCCTAAGCCCTTCCCTGAACCCTGAACCCCAAACGCCCAAACCCTAAACCCTAAACCCTAAACCCTAAACCCCTAAACCCTAAACCCTAAACCCCTAAACCCTAAACCCTAAGCTCCAAACCCTACTCTCGTACACTCGAATGTATCCTCAGCAGCCCCAGAGCCGAAGCCATGTGCAACCGAACCTTAAGTTTAGGGTTTAGGGTTTAGGGTTTAGGGTTTAGGGTTTAGGGTTTATTGGAGGTTTGAGCAATGCTAAATAAATTAGGGTGTGGGGTGTAGGGTTTAGCTGAAGTTGGAGGCCTGAAGAACGGTGCTAAAAGAAAGTAGGGTGTAGTGTAGGGTTTAGGGTTTAGGGTATAGGGTTTAGGGTTTTAGGGAGGGAGGGATTTAGGGCTTGGGGTTTAGGGATTTGGGGGTTTTTGGGTTCAGGGTCTAGGGTGTAGGGTTTAGGGTTTTGGGGTTTAGGGTTAAGGTGTTTAGGGTTTAGGTGTTTTTGGTTCAGGGTCTAGGTTTTAGTGGTTTAAGTGTTTAGGGTTTCCTCCCAAGCCCCTGTGCTTAGTTTTAATATCCCTACTTGGATGTTCATGGGTAGTTATAAGTGGGGTTGGACGTCCCCTACTATGGGTTATAGGTATGGTTACCCTATACTTAGATAACCCGTACCCATGAACCTCCAAGTATAGCCCTGTATGAAGCCCCTGCCTTCCTCCCACGAAAGTAAGTCAACAATGGGCACGAACAACCACCGAACAAAAACCTGCACCTGTAGACAAGAGCAGGAAAAGGCACAAAATCCATGAAACCCTTAATCTAACCCCAAGCCCACCAAAGAACAAGATTGTATTTTGGCATCAGCCACACAGAGCTGCACAAGGTCGGTGCCTTCTGCCCCCAACGCTTTCGGTTTCTGCTGGAGTTACTCGCATGCATTCTGCACTTTTTTTGTTACGGGCTGTGAGTTTGTGCTCCACTGATACAGAGGATGCTACAATGTTGATGGCGGGTAGGAATGTTTAGGATAAAAACATCGGCATGTAGCCGGAAAGGGGTGTGGGTGTTCGGGGTTTAGGTAGCACTTGGGGGTTCATGGGTAGTTATAAATGGAGTTATAAGTAGGGCAACTATACTTATAACCCATATTACAGGACTTACAACCCCACTTATAACTACCCATGAACCTCCAAGCATGTGTGTATGTATCGGACACTGCAGACTTTTCGGGACTAGGTCTTTCAGTGTGTCGGGATTCGGGAAGTCGGATCTCAGGATTTCGGTTGCTGCTTCATGGCTTAGGGGCTTGAGGATAGGGGTGTTGAGGGTGTGAGGCTTTCTTAGTGCTATTGCAGGGGCCGAAATAATCACCAATACTATTTTGTGGGCTCCTTAGTATAATTATCGTAGAATATACACCAAAACCTTGTTCCAATTGTTAAGGCCCCTATATTGATTGCATTTATTGCCTTGCAAATCTGAATGATGAGCTGGGCTTCGGTTTTGGGCTGGATGTTCGTCCGGTAGAGCGGCCTTAGCAACTAGAACAGGTTCTGGGGTATTCTACAGCGACTGTGGATGGTTTCGGAGTGGGTTCAAAACCTTGCAGTTATGGAAAGGGCCCACAAGTACCAGATGTTCGCAGCCAGGGGGAGCCGAAAACCCTCTGCACGTCCTGTACTTTAGCTCTAGAGCCCCGAGCAAACGGGCCTTTGACTTAAACCCTAAACCCCCTGAGCCCTAAACCCTAAGCCTTAAACCAACCCCCAGGCGACGATGGCCGTTATCTCGCCTCCGTTTGCGACGAAGGCTGTGGTTCGAGTTTCAGTGTGAGCCGTCCGACGGTGGGTGTTTGTCATGACGAAGCCTTGAAGGGTTTAGGGTTTAAGTAAGCACGCAGGGGGCGGGGGTGGGGTGCCTTGTGGGGCGAGGGGTTTAAGGTTTAGGGGTTTAGCGGTCTAGGGTTTGAGGTACGAACCTGAAGAACTACCTAAAGGATCAGTTGTGGTTCCTGAATACACTGATACCACAATATACTGTAAACCGGCGGATTTACGGCTGAAGGCTAGGGTGTTTGGGGTCCGGGAAGGCTTTGCACTTCGTTCTTTGCCTCAGCCGTTTTGTATAAAGTGATCGGATTCAGGGGCCATCCGGAGATCTCTCTCTCTCTCTCTCTATATATATATATATATATGTTAGGAGGGGCTATTGAGGTGGGCTATAGTCATCTGGGCTTCTGCTCATTCTCGTTGCGATTTAGCGTTCAGGCGCACGAAACAAAGCTCCACGACGTGAACTTGAAACCTTGCATCCGAATAAGAAAGGCACCTTTCATCGCAGCACGACACTCTAGGTTGTAAAATGCTAATCACACTTGGAGGTTCATGGGTAGTTATAAGTGGGGTTATAAGTCCCCAAATATGGGTTATAAGTATAGTAACTCTACTTATAACACCATTTCTGACTGCCCATGAACCCCCAAGCAACACCTCAGAATCCGAATCCGAATTCCTGCTAGCCATCCAAAGCCTTCTTAAAACTAAGGCCAAGATCCTAAAGACCAGTAGGTTATGTCTCCACTCTCTCACACACGCTCTCTCCATCTCTCTATCTCTCTTTCTCTCTGTCTCTCGATATATTTATGCATGTATGTATGTATGTACGTATGTATGTAATGTATTTGCATGTATGTATGTATGTATGTATGTATGTATGTATGTATGTATGTATGTGTGTGTGTGTATGTATCTGATGTATCTGTCTCTCTCTCTCTGTCTACTTATCGCACTCTCTAACTATCTATCTTTCTTTCTATCTATACTCCAGGGTTGGAGCTTTAGGATCGGGTCTTCAGTGTTTAGGGGTCAGGGTGCAGCATGGTTTGGGGTTTAGGCTTTGCTCCAGGCGTCCGCATCTACGATGCGGACAAGAGCTACAAGAAAGTTCGGGAACTCGAGAAGGCGGGACAACAAAGAGGAGGGCACGGGGTGAGGTGGGGTGGGCTCATGCATGGATTTCACTACCATTATGAGGGCTTTACCCTCTAGTTCTAAACCCTAAACCCTAAACCCTAAACCCTAAACCCATAGCCATCGTAGTCGTAAGCTGCTGATTTCTACGTTTCGGGTGTAAAGCTTGTAGAGACTCTGCACCAGCTACCCTGCACCCAAGGCTGAGGCTCCTTCGGCTGACAACATGCCAAGAAGCCCACATGGGGGGTTTCCGAAAATCGGGGACCCTAATTTTTATAGCCTGAATAGTATAGGATCCCTATGATAAGGACTCCAAAATAATATAATAAGGTACCCTAATTTCGGAAACGCCCACATGGCTTGCATCCTAAACCTTGTGCTTCCTCAGCCGGTGAAGCAAAGAAGCTGCATGAGTCAATACAATGGAAGTCTGAATAATGGCCAAGATTAATGTGTGTTTTTGGGGGCGGGTCCTTATTATACTTATAGTATAAAGGGCCCCAAAAGCTTATTCCAAGTGTTAAGGCCCCTACACTATCATCCCAGAGGGTTCCCGATTATCATTGTACTACAAGATATCCCCAGTATGTCCTCGGCTCTTATTGGGTGCAAGCCTTGCAAAGCTGCTGTGGGTAAAGTCCTACCTTAGCCTCTCAAGCCTGAGCTTTGCATCGTTACCTTCTGGCATTCGCATCTCTAAGCTTTAGAAGAGCCCCCTTGCGAGTGTCAGCCTCTGGGTGCGTAGAGGTAGTTCTGGGGTTGTTGAGTGAGGGTTCCTTATCCTAAACCGTAGGTTAACATTTTCCTAAGCTATCCTAAACCCTAAACCCTAGACCCTAAGCTATCATGAAGCCTTTCAGTCTTTCGATCAGCTGCCCAGAGAGTTTGTTCTTCTCCGACGAGGCTTAATCTACAGTCTTCGCACGCGTTCACCGTGTCTTATGAGCATATCTATATAACCACATATGTTTGTATAACAAATGTGTATACGAAGATGGGCACATATGTATATATATATATATATATGTATATACACATGTACATGATCAAAGTATCTATTTCTTTATTTGTTATGTTATTTGTTTACATGTTTTGTAGATATAGGGTTTTTCTTTCTGGTCGACAAGGGTGGTATGGGTGTAGACCCAAGCTTCCGCAAGGTCGCACCAGATGTGCAAGGCCGTGCTGGCGGCGTCCGATCTCTGCGCCTGGCCACCATACTATAGGGGCCTCAATAAGTACCTTACTATTTTGGGGGTTCCTTACTGTAACTATAGTATAATGGGCCCCAAAACCCCACTTCTAGTTATTATGGCCCCTTTTTTACTTGAACCTCAAGGGTCCGGTGTAAGGTTTGAGGGCTTGGGGTTTGGGAATCTTAGAATGGGCTGTTGAATAGTACGCTACATAGGCTTAGGATAGCAGGACTGTGGGTTTGCATTTGGGGGAGTGCGTGATTATGAGGTAGTTGGGCCTTTAGCTTCAAGTGGAAGGTTTCAAGGGTATGTATAAGCAGTGCCATGCGCCGACTAGTTGAGGCTCCGCATAGAAAACAGCGGTAGCCTCGATAAGTATCCTAAGGCCTAAGACGTTCTACGAAGTTCCCCGATCCCTCAAGGACTACCCTAGAACCCGAAGCCTCTTCAAGCACTTGCAGTGTCGTTCGCACCGCAGGTCCCACGCTGCGCTTTCAGCGAGAAAGGGGCCTCGAGATCTAGAAGAACACACCACGAAAATCCCAGTCATGCAGATATTCATGTACATGCTCATAGTTATATGCACATACCTACACTTACACCTATGCCTGTACCGATACCTATATACATAGACATACGTATATATATATATATATATAGAGAGAGAGAGAGAGACAGAGAGAGACAGAGAGACGGATTACATAGGTCGTAGGCTATAGCTTACATGCTGAGACCAGCTTCCACGTACCTCCTGAGTGTAGGCTTTGCGCCACCGGCAAGAAGCTTGGGACGAAACTTTGTTAGACGGGATTTGGGGTACTTGGAGGTTCATGGGTAGTTATAAGTGGGGCTATACATCCCCTAATATGGGTTATATACAACCCCATTTATAACTACCCATGAACCTCCACGTAGCCTGTCGTTTGATGAGAAGGGCCCTGAGTTTCCAAACCTGCGGGTAACCTTCAAACCTTTAAGCATATAAAGATCGAGACCCAGCAAATCAGGATCAGGCACATGGCCTAATGATATTGTTGATGGACAACATCTTGCATGACCCAAATATAGTATAGTACCATAAATCCCATAGTTCAGGTATGTAAGGTCATGCAGGATTTTGTCCATCAGCCGTAGCAGTAACGTCGGTTAGTTGTCGGGGGGGAGTAATCAGATGATAACTAGGGTGCTTGGACCCCAGGCTCAGAAAGACTAACCAGCCGTTGGGAGTGTTTAAGAGCCCTGCAGCCAAAACTCAAACCCTAAACCCTGAACCCCTAAACGCTAAACCCTAAACCCTAAACCCTAAACCCTAAACCCTAACTGTGGGCCAACCCTCAACCTGAAGCCCTAGCCAAGCTCTTGAAACGAAGACGTGACCTGAACCTGCCCAGGTACTTCTCGCCCAAAAACAGCTTCCTGGTGACTTACGAGACGCCAGCACAGCATTCCATTTTTGAGTGATAGGCGGCATAAGACCATAGAAATCATACACTACGTCACAGTAGAAGTCGTCGTCGTATGCTACTATCGATAGTAAGTGTTGGGGGCCTGTGAATCCCTTAGCCTTGCAAGCCTTATCCTCAAACGTGCTGGGGGTTTAGGGGTTAAGGAGTTTAGGGTTTAGGGTTTGGGTTCAGGATTCTTAGAGCCTACTCGGATTTCCGGACATACTTGTCAAGAACGTTGGCCTCCTGGTCTGGGTGGAGCGGAGGTTTAAAGTTTTTTCTTTCATTTTTGCGGGGTTCGTGGTTACATCTAATACCTTGCCCACATGACATAGTCATAAGGGTTTTGTGGTTTCAGGATTGGGGGATAAGATACTCTCGTTTGCCTAGCCCCGCAGTTAGTTTCGCTCATGTAGGAGGAACCCAAAGACAGGTAGGAGGAACCCACAGCACTCAACTTTTGACACGAAATCCCTAAACCAAAACTAAGCCCGAAACTTTGAAACCTTGACTTAAACCCTAACAAAAACACTAAACCCTGGTCCTGATCTTCGACGAAATCTTCGCCATGCTGAGCCGTTTGGTACTCGTGACTTGACCTCAGCGAATGACTCGGTTGCGAAGGCTGTACGGCAGAAGCATGACGCCATAAGACTATGGTGGGAGCAGGACATGTTTTGCTTGCGCGAGCAGCTACAGAAAGAAAGCAACGCTTTCAGTATGCAGAAGCATCATGCAGGAAGCTTACCTTGCGGTTCAGATTGACAAAGACTTGATCGAAAGTGACCTCGAGCGTGCTAGCATGCAGCGCGAGGATTATCTCACTCGGCTCACGCAGACTATGGTCTGTCTATCCTCGGAAGTAGGTATGTCACTATTGCCTGTTGGAAGAACCCTTATTCCGACTCCTATATCATGTGGCTAGGCTAATATGATGTGGCTAGGATAGAAAGTGGACAGTGCATAAGGCAAGCCTGAAGACTGCATGAAATCGACGAGAAGAGTTTCACATTTCGTCTGGACGACATCCCGCATGCAACACTCGAAACCCTTGAGCCAGTGCCATTGCAAAGCCTGACAAAGCCCTCTTGCTCTAACAGCAACCCCAAAAGTATGTAAAATCATGGCCCCAGACCTACAACAGGCTATTCTTCTACATACTCTTGGGGTCCAGGTAGTCACTTGAGACCCTAAACCCTAAACCCTAAACCCACTGGGAAGCCGCAAGGAAGTGGGACCCGCAATATCCGGAGAATGTCCACGCGCCTCGGATGCATGACGCCCATGCAAACTCCTCATATTTTACGGCCAGAGTCTTAGGATTTCACCTGTAAGCCCTAAACCCTACTTATAAATCCTATACCCTAAGCCCTAAACCCCTAAGCCCTAAACCCTAAACCCCTAAACCCTAAACCATAAAACCCTAAACCCTATAAGCCTCAAATCCTAAACCCTATAAGCCCTAGACTCAAGCAGACACAGGATTTTCAACCAGAGGCCTTCAGCCTGCGTCCGTAGTCGCTGAAGTATGCACACGAAATGCGCTGTTTAGGCTTTCCTGGGGTCAGAGACGGGTTTTGGGTTTTTAGGGTTTATAAGGGTTTAGTTTTTAGGGTTTACGGTTTAGGGGTTTAGGGGTTTAGGGTTTATGGTTCGGGAGTTCGGGGTTCAGGGTGCAGGGCGGTTTCCCAATAAACCCAGGCTGGGTTTTCTTGCATGAGGTGTTTCTCCCCAGTTCCAGGAACCATGGAAGTGATCCCCAACATGTGATCAGAGAGGTCGTAGTGATGGACTTGGCAGAGGAATCCCAAACCCTAAACCCTAAGCCGTGGTCCTACACAGCGCCCCTGCAGAGCCTCTATAGACTCTTGACTCCAGAGTCCTGGGCTCATCGGGAAGGCCTCTGTATGACGGTTTAGGGTTTAGGGTTTAGGGTTTAGGGTTTAGGGTTTAGGGCATACTGAGAGGATGATGGGTTCTTCGCTGTTTCGAGTGGCTTAATTTCAGGTGATCGGCTCAACCTGCACTTCTTCAGGGGAATTCCTAAACCCTGAACCCTAAACCGCAAACCCTAAACCCTAAACCCTAAACCCTAAACCCTAAACCCTGAACCCTAAACGGCCTAAACCTAAGTTTAAGACACGATGGTGTCGGGCGTTGGGGGGGGGGGCTGGGGTGGCCCGGGCTCTTCAACCCCACGCTCGTCTCCTTATGGGGGTTTCGGAAAACAGGGGACCCTACTATAGCACAATAAATAGTAGGATCCTTATTATGAGGACCCTAAAATAAGGTACCCCTAATTTTCGGAAACCCCCTTATAGCTCCGGGGCATGATTTAAGGTCTGGGGCAGAGCAGCTTAGAGGGTCTAGGGCCCTATAGGGTTTGGGGTTTAGGGTTTAGGGTTTAGGGTTTAGGGTTTAGGGCCGACCCGAACCCTAACGAACCTACCTGTTTAAGGGCTCCTTATCATGAGTTCTTTATATATGTCCTGAAGAAGGTGGGTGATTTGGGGTTTATACGGTACGGCCTGAGGTCTAGGCTTGTGGTGTAGGGGTTAGGGTCTAGGGTTTAGGGTTTAGGGTCCAGGGTTTAGGGTGTACCTTAAGAACCCAAAACCTACTTTTTGGTAGGGTCCCTATAAATCCCAGATTAGGGTTTATAATAAGAACCTAAAAAAAAGTGGGTTTTGGGTTCTTAAGGTAGAGTTTGGGGTCTAGAGCACAGGTTGGTGCGACGAAGGCCCCCTTGCCCTACACACCCTGTGCCCTAAACCCTAAACCCTGAGTCCTAAAAAAAGCACTCAACGAGAGGGTTGGAAAAATAACTTCAAGCCCCATAAAACCCGGAACCCTACACCCCATGAGACCTAAACCCCAAAACGCCCTATAACTCCCTATAACTCCTGAAACCCAAACCTTATGAAACCCCATAGATCCTGAATCCTAAACTCCACAACTGCCTGGTGCTTAGTAGGGAATGGGGGAATGGATCCCTATGACAGCCCCTAAAGGTCCCTTATAGTAGTCCCTTTAACCCATTCCCCCATGCCCTACTAAGCACCAGACAGACAAGCCCTGCTGGCTGAGGTGTGGGCTCTCACCGGAGACAAAGCTGGGGAGACTTGGCTTTTCTGCGGCGCGGCCGGGAGGGAGGATGCAGGCTCACCCCAAAGTCAAGGTGTAGGCCGCAAGCCCTGCGAACAGATATAGAGTTGAGGGTTCAGGGTTTAGGGCTTAGGGCTTAGGGTTTTGGTATAGGGCCATGAATAATTTTGTACATGATTATTTAGGTCCAAGTAGTATTGACAAACAAAACACTGCTCAACGTCTACTCTGTTTTCATGAGGCAGTTGCAGCAGTTCTGCAGGGTCGCAACCCGCTCCCATTGTCTGGTATTGCGACTCGTAGGGCTACCTCTAAACCCTAGACCCAAAACCGTGATGGCTACTAGACATGTATAGCGGGTCAAGATCAGACAACGTGCTACGGAGTTACACCAGCGTGACATCCTACTTAAACCCGAAATCCTCAACCCTCAACCCTAAAAACGCTCTGAACCCCTAAACAAATGCTATAACATAAAAGCCTAAACAATTGCCAATACTATGTTGGGGCTTCCTTATCGTAGTTATAGTATAACATACGCCAAAACCCTATTCTAATGATTATAAGGCCCCTACACTATAGAACCCTGTTATAGATCCCTTATAGAGCCCTTTAAAGAACCCTTCCAGGAACCCCCCCAAAAACCCTACTGTATTCTAATCATGAAGGCCCCTACTAGACCCTAAACCCTAAACACTAAACCCTAAACCCTAAACCCTAAACCCTATTCTGATGATTACGGCCCCCACATCAAGCCCCTAAGCAAACCCTCTAAACCTACACAGCTGTTATAGATCCCTTATAGAACCGTTTACAGAGCCCTTCAAGGAACCCCCCCCCAAAAAAACCCTATTCTAATTATTAAGGCCCCTAAAAGACCCAAAACCCTACACACTAAACCCTAAACCCTAAACTCTAAACCCTAAACCCTAAACCCCATTCTACTGTAATGATTACGGCCCCCACATGAAGCCCCTAAGCAAACCCTCTCAACCTACACAGCTTCCGGATTGTTATACTTATAGCAGAACATACGCCACAACCCTGTCAAAACTACTAACTCCCCTACATTAAACCCCGAAGCAAACCCTCTAAACCTACGCAGCGTCCGGCTCAAGAGCAGAGCTTCGGATCGGAGACCCCTCGGCCTTTACCTCGCATGTTCCGCTCGCTGATCTCCGCCCGGGCCTCATGTTAAAAAAAGGGGCGTAAAAAAAAAACAACGGTTTTGGGGTTCCTTGGTTATAAGAACGTTATAATGTAAAGGGGGCCTACATAATTGCCATAATGTGATTTTGGGTTCCTTATCATAAGTCCTATAATTATGTTAATATAGGGGCCTAAATAATTCCTAGCACTATTTGGGGATCCTTGATTATAAGAATGCCATAATGTGATTTTGAGATCCTTATCAGAAGTCTGATAATTATGTTAATATAGGGGCCTAAATAAGTCCTAACACTATCTTGGGATCCTTGATTATAAGAATTTTAAAATTGGAAAGGGGGACGCTGTTCTGGAACCCTATAATACCCTTGAGGGTTTTTCAAGGTTACGAGATGGGTTGAAGGGGGTCTGGCTTCGGGCTTGGTTTAGGGTTAAGGGTTTAGGGTTAAGGGTTTAGGGTTTAGGGTTTAGGGCTTTGGGCTTCGGGCTTAGGGTTTAGGGTTATGGTTTAGGGCTTAGGGTTTAGGGTTTAGGGTTTAAGGTTCTGGATTAGGGCTTAGGGCTTATAGGTTTAGGATTTAGGGTTTAGGGTTTAGGGCTTAGGGTTTAGGGTTCTGGTTTAGGGCGCTTGTGGGCCCAGAGAGGTATTGGCGTTAAAGTTTCCGGGAGTCAGTGCCTATGCCAGAGTCTGTTGAGGTTTACAGAAGGTACCATACGGCTTGTATCGAACGTTATATAAGGCCTACATGAATACCTATACTTGTTTGGGGGTTCCTTATTATACTTATGGTCTCATTTACCCCAGAACCCTATTCTAATGATTAACACCTCTGTATTGTAGAACCCTGTTATGGATCCCCTATAGGACCCTTTCAAGAACCCTTAAAGGAACCCCCAAAACTCTATTCTAATTATCAGGGTCCCTACGTTCGAAGGCTTCCGGCTTCCGCATCCTCAAATCGATGGGCGCTGCACTCTAAAAGGTTTAGGGTTTACTTGGAGGTTCATGGGTAGTTGTAGTTGGGGTTATAAGTAGGGTACCTATACTTATGATTTATGTTAGGGGACTTATAACCCCATTTATAACTACCCATGAACCTCCAAGCAGGGTTTTGCAGTCGTTAATAAGTTTCTTAGGGCTCCTGTTAGCAAGTATAGCAATATATGACCCCAAAAGCCTAGTCTAAATTCTGAAGCCCTCCCCATACTACATAGGCTCACCTCTCCGAAATGCTAGCTAGGTCGTTTCTGGGATTTCAGCCCTAATCAAGCCCTGTCCTTGATGCCATACTCGACGGAACTGAGTACGGAAAGGCTGCTCATGTTGGTTCAGAGCTATTCAGAGCCACGTCTTGATCCTTCCAGCCCCACCGGGGAAGCACACTTAGCATTCACTTGGCTCATGGCACCCCAGAAGTACTTCAACCACCATAAACCCTGAACCTTAGCCCGAGATCCGAAGAAATCTTGACCGCACCACCGTTAACCCTAAAGAGCACTGAATACCTAAACCCTAAACCCCAAACCCTAAAATTCCCAAAACCCTAAATTCCCAAAACCCTAAACCCTAAAATCCCTAAACCCTAAACCCTAAACCCTAAGCCCTAAAATCCCAAAACTCTTACTAAACCCTAGAATCCTACGATCCCAAAACCCTAAACCCTAAACCCTAAGCC